>JARFJB010001942.1:2859566-3144566 GCA_036346205.1 Vesta saturnalis
TAAATCCTTCGCTAGCTGCTGGGTTATAACTAGATTGTGCTGGGTTAAACCTTCTCAGCCACAATTGTTCTACGGTATTGTGAGCCATACATACAAAAATTGCCCACATCGCATATTTATTTTTTAAATGTTTTCAATTATTTCAGTTTTTTGAAAATACGTATTTTTGTGTATAAATAGTTTTTAACTACTGCAAACTTGCAAGTATATTTCTAAAATGAAAAGATAACAAAGGCAAAGTCAACGTATTTCCTTCCTTCTCCCAACGGGGATTGCGAGCTGCTTGAGCTTTGTAAGCTCTTTCAGCCATAGTGATGCATGGTAGCATTAAGCGTAGTTGCGGTCAGGATAGGCTTGGAAGGGACGGAATTATGGTTCTGAGGGAAAAATTAATAGCTGCACATGATGTGCGTAGACGCAGTGATCACTTCACTGTGAGGTAATTCTCTTAAAAACCATTATCTCCCGAACGCTAAGCAGATCGTGTTACTATTGACCCAGCAACTTGGTGAAATTTGATAAAGTATATAGTATTTAAGGTTTCAGGCAAGAGAAATAATAATCCAGAAAAATTGAGTGTACAGTGACTGGTGTTCATTTGAGTGACCCCACCACATAGCACTAGTGTCCTCAGCTCATTGGAAATATCCCATTTCATGACGAAATGTTAATATAACATTAAAGGGGAGAAAGTAAGAATATGGAATATTTTATGGGGAAATAAAATTATGCCATTTGTATATTTTTGAGATACAACTGAAGCAAAGCCTTTTAAAGAAATAGCACACGAAAGTGTAGTAGACACGAACTTTGTTCCCCTCCCGTGCCGGATGTGGGTTTGGCGTGTGGGTAGTCTTTTCCTTGTCACTCGTTCTCTATTCTTATTTCATTATTCAAGTCGACACGTATCATGTTTTGTGGTTTATTCCAATTTCTAATTTAATAATCTACGAGTAATACAGTTTCAGTTATGTGATAGTTATTAATAAAAATTTCCTTTTTGTAATGTACGTGTGATATTCATACGTAAAGGTGTAATTTAAGTACTGAGTAATTAAAGACGTTTATTATGAGATTATTTAATGGATAATAGAAGGATGTTTTTGTAAACATCGTTGGGATTGTTTGCATACAATTAATTGAACCGTTATCATTTGTTGAGGTGCACTTTTTCGTGCTAGTTTATCTTAATATGGTCTGACGAGATTAAATTGGACACAAGAGTAAGGTTTGTTATATAATGTTCAAGTTGATTTACAGTGTTCCTAACTTGAACATGAAAATTTGTTTGGTTTAGTGTAAAGTCATTCTACGAAGTCCGTAGTTATGGTGTTTGTGTATGGTTACCGGATAAAAAAGTTTTAAAGTAGCTTACTACTGCTGAAATAAGTTTCTCATGGAAACTGATGCGTCAGCTCGTTAAAATAGTTTTTTTGTTGGACCAAAATGGATACTAATTTTAGAAGAGGGAAGAGCGTGGCTTCCTTTTGAATTAATTTAGCTCCAGGCTTAAGATGGTTACGATAGTTTCTTAACATCGCAAATTGCGGTGGGTCGACTCGTCCCAGTTGTCGCAACGGTTTAAATATGAGTATGTAATTAGTCGAATACTAAGAAGGTTAGTGTTTTGCGCATTGCGGGTATTAGATACATATAGAATCTATCAAAATTATTGTTTTTCGTATCGTCTGGAATTTTTTAGTTTTTTTATTAACTAGAACAGGGAGTGTTATCGGCTATGCCATCCATTTTGGATTAAATCTATGAAAGACGCCGACATTTGGCGCATCGAACCCCGCCTGGTGTATTATCAAAAATTTAAGTTACCGTAAAATTAAAATTGGTCAAATTGTCGGGCTTTATTAAGTATACCGTATTAATGTAAATACGATTTTAATTGTTTTTACGTGTTGGAGTTACAGTACTATACTGCCGTATTGTTGCCTGCAAGGATGTACTAACGTACTTGGCCTTTGGTAAAAGGACTGATCACATATTTTTTAGTACTTTTGGTGTATAGTTTAATTACCTGCACCAGTTAGGAATTTCAATTTATTAAAGAACCTCACGTAAGAACTATCATCTAGTGCGGCTTGTTCAGAATGCAATGGTCATGTTAAACTCTTGTCTACCTTTACAACTACATAGAGTTGGAAATCAAGATGTTGAAGATAATTAATCTACTTTAAGTTTATAGTTATTATGTAATTAAAAGTATTTTTGTTGATAAAATTTTTTTATGTTAATTGCATCTAATATCATTCTTACCGGGCTACTAATTTAGCGTCCAATACTATCAATTTGGAATTTTTACTTTAATTTAAAACCACAGTTCTCAAAAACTATTACAGTACATTTTTTGTCTATAGAATAAAAATTGGGATTGAGTAATTTTTTTTTAAATTTGTTACATTTTTCGATAAACTTTTGATAAAAAAACATTAATTTCTAACTCATATATATATATATATATATATATATATATATATATATATATATACAGGGTGACGCATTAGTGTGACAAAGTCCCATATCTCCTTTATTTAAAGATATACAAAAAAAATAAATACAAAAGTTGCAAGATACGTTCTGGTGCATATTCCAAAAATATTTTTAATTATACAGGGTTTTCAAGTGCTATAGCACTCGAAGATCAAAGAGTGTACGAAATTATTCAAGAACATACATAGGCCAAACAAACAGACGCATTAATGTAAGAAGAGAGGAACATCGTAACGCAGTACAAAAAGACCAGAAAACGTCTTCACTAGCCCAACATGTAAAGGAAACCTCACACGCGATAGATTTTGACAACACAAGGATGATAGCAAACATACAGTATCTACCACACCGGATTATCAGAGAAGCTATCGAAATCGAAAAACGACCACATAATTTGAATTCACGAGACGACACTCAGAGATTGCCATCGACCTGGAAGCCTATTCTCAGGAAACACCCAGTCACGAACGAAAGGGAAAGGAGAAATCGGTTAGCGAAAGGAGGTGAAAGTGGAAGTGAAAGTGAAAGTGAAAGTGAAAGTATCACAACGATCAATAACCAGGGCATCGACCAAGAAAGTCAGCATACAAATACCTCCGACCATCAGCGAGGACCTCAGTTCAGTTCGAGTTACCACGAGCAGAACACGAAGACTTGAAAATGGCAGATGAGATTATGCCGAAACGTCGTCATTTCAACATCGGGTCTTTTAAGAACCATGGAGGAAAATCTACGCGAGACCAAGCCCGGAAGAACATCAACTTTATATCCAGCACTCGCGGAAACCTGAAAATTAACATATATATATATATATATATATATATATATATATATATATATATATATATATATATATATATCGTAGGTAGAGGACCGAGAAAAATTTTATTATTGTAATAAACATTTTCAAATCGCAATTGTTACCGTGAAAGAAAAGATAATTCATGGATTTTTAATACCTTGATAATAAGTCGTAATTTGATAATGTTGTCGAGATATTTTATTTTATGTAACTAGGGGTTGTGTTAAAAGAAAAAGAAAAACATATGTTCGGGTAGAAAACAGGTGTCCCCTCGAAACTGCCTTTACCGACTGTAACGAATCGTTGAAAATTTCTATACGCACATTATTCCTGTAAAAACGTCACTAGTTTAATAATTAATTACATCAGAACATACCAGATATCAATAGACATCTTTGTTTGGTACTTTGCAATTCGAGGTCTAAATATAAAGTTTGCTACGACCGAGTGCATATTTTAAAAATTAATATTTGTTTTAGTAATAAATATGAAAATATTTCAACGTAATAATTCTAGTTCTTTTATAACTTTTAAAAACGTGGGTGGATTTAGGATTAAAAACAAGCAGTTGCAGTAGAGTTTAGATTCAGGCCCGAGTCGATCTGATTGTTCAACTACAAATCCTCGCTGTAAATTGTCTATAAATATTTTATCGTGTACATTTTAGTAAAACTAAAACTGCGAAGTTGGTTTTTTTCTTTTTTGCGTTGTTTTTAATGTAAGTTTTTCACAAAATTAAAGTGGTCGTGCAAATAAACTATCGCCAAATGTTCGGGTTCTAATAAGCGGGCGTGTAAACAATATATCTATAAATAATAGTTATCGTGTTGGGTTTAAACGGCGTATCTTAACCTGTTAAATATTGGTGGATAAGTGATTAATTAAATGTAACCTATTAAAAATCAATCATTTCCTTGGAAGAAGTATCTATTGAATTACACATTCAGGTTCATTAAGTTGAAATCTGTTAAAATAAAAGGAGTCCGCTTCAGACAGTACCATGGCCCTCCTGATGCTCGTATGACTTGGCATTGTTGACGATTTATTAATATTTGTGTAGAGGAAATAATGTGTGGACAAAACGTGGCATGATAGATATAAACGAGACTGGTGTTTACCCACACGGGTCCAGATGACTTAAAAAACTTCCATCTTTACTGTTAAACGAACCCGTTCTTATTGTTTTGTATCGATGCTATTTTTTCTAACGCAGTCACTCAAACTTGTGGATAGGACCGGTCACTTTGTTATGATTTATTTGAACCTTACCCTGGCAACGGTTTGTTTAAATGAGTTATTTTAGTGTCTTTGATTCAGTCGGCTTATTTAGAATTGTTTGTCTACGAAATATATATATATATATATATATATATATATATATATATATATATATATATATATATAATTTATTGTAATTGTACGTATGTATTTTGGCCTCTTATTATTCACTATACAATTGTGCGTGTAAATTTCTTGTTTATTTTCTTTTGTTCTGGTATAAATGTAGTTGAATTGCGTTACATTTACCTTATTTTACCTGCTTAATTTTACTGTTTGTTATGTGTGGTTATCTGCATTATTACTTTCTTATTTGCTTATTTACTAAAAGACCGACATGATCGGTTGTATAGGGCCACGTGTTTGAAATTACAATTTTTATACTTATTTATTTATGACACAATTGTGGGTGTGATTTCACCGTTTATTTGTGTGTGTGTGTGTGTTTATGTGTAGCTAATCTGCTTTTTTTTGTTCCTTAATCTGATAATTTTGTATGCACTTTAACCTGATCTTGAATTTAATGGTTTTTGTTATATATAGAACCCTTCCTTTGTTTTTTTGTTCTTTGATTTATTAAAGTACTTGTGCAATTATTTATTTATTAATAAATTGGGTTTTTTCTTGGTGGTTCTTTTCCAACTTAGTAAATTAACGGGTTGAACTATCATTGCGCAAAGCTCGTTAATTCTAATTGGAGCAGTTTCATTGTTTACCTGTCCCACATGATGCAACACCTAACTTCATCAAATCCTATCTCATCGCATAACACGGTGTAGCTTACCACTAGACGACCAATTCTTTTGATCGTATTTGAGGTTTTCGGGTAATCAAATCTCACACTTGTAAGTAAATTCTAATGTTTTAGTTATTGCCAGGAAAGCCAATGTAAGGCAAGCAATTAATTTGAGTAATAGTAGCATTACTGTCAGTAAAGTCAAGATACAGCCCTTAGCGATTGTTTTGTTCTTGAATTTGCATTATTGCGAGTAAGTTCAAATTACACTTCTAAAAAAGGTACCTCGGGACCCTACAATATATACCGGGTATCAACGAAATCATTATACATACCTTAACTTTGTTAAAACAAGAGATAGAAATTTGAAATTTGGGATGAAGATTTAGTGAATAAAAATACATTTTTGACGTTAAAAACAGCTGACTATCACTTCCGGTTTTACTGGAAGCTGCCTTATTTTTCTTATTTTAAATAGGAACCTACCAATTTTTTGTCATAGAACGACACCTCTCTAAATTCCCATTCCAATGATGTATCACAAGTCGTCTTTTGTTTTCAAAATGGCGGTTCAGGCGAAGTTTTTGTTGACGTCAATGTTCCGCCATTTTGAAGAATAGTCCAAGAATATTATTTATTTTTAATCTCTTAATTGGAATTGATTAAATTCTGCTTAAATATGTATGTGTGATTCTACGTTGTACGAAAATTACTAATGTTTAGACAAAATTTTCACCAGTATTTCAAATAGAAAGGATTAAATACCCATAAGAAAGTAAATCCATTTTACTATCTAAAAACAGCACAACAAAAGTTAACTTCTAAATCATGTGTTATAAAATAATAGTAATAAATAAAATACTGTTCTTTCAAGAATGTCCTTATTTAGAATAAAATTCAGTTTACATTTACTGAGTATGCTTTGAAAAAACAATTGAATGGAAACTCTTGGCAGTGTTAAAAACGTAGGGCATGACATACCTATTATTTGGATTCATTAAAACTTTCAGTTACTGTTGGATTCGAAACTGTCACAATTAAAAAAAACATCATTTAGTTAAAATCAGCTAGGCACTTTAACTAAGTAGACTTGGAAAAAAATAGAAATAATTGAATGGAAATAATAATTGTCAGATAGTTTCATTTCCAAAACGTTAGGTATAGTTGCAACATATTCGCGTTGTTAAAAGTTTATAATTGTTAATAAATCTTTGACTACTTAAATATAAGTAAAAATTGTTTGTTAAAAATGGCACTTTATACTCGGGAAGAACAAATTAATATGTTGATCATTTATGACGAATGTCAGAGAAATTCCAGAGCTGAAAGGTATCCAGATCTACAGGCACCGCATTTGACCTATTTTCCATATTTAGAAGATTATTTGAAATATGGAGGTAATGAAGGTGGTAATGAAATTTTTATTATAAATGTGGAGAGTAAAATACATGTACTAGCTTATATTAAATATGATCGTACCATTTCTTTGGGAGAGATTGCTTTAAATTTAAATATTAGTCATGAAAGAGTAAGACGAATTTTAAACAAGCATAGTTTTAAGTCTTATAGGTACCAAATTCACCATCATTGATATGAAGCTGATTTTCCTAGAAGACTTGCATATTGCAATTGGTTTCTAGAAAATTACAATTGAGAGGAAAGATTTAATCACAAAATTATTTATTCGGATGAATCAAGATTTACCAATTTGGGAATGTGTAACGGACAATATACCAGATATTGGGCCACGGAAAACCGCCGGTTAATAAGAGATGCATTGCAGGAACGGTTTGGAATTAATGTTTGGTTAGGAATCGCTGGAACCCATATTATTAGGAGCATTTTTTTTCAATCTACCCCTGAATGGACAAATAATCCTCCAGCAAACAATTACATATTTCAGCAAGACGATGCACCTGCCCACCACTCACGAATTGTGACTAATTATTTAAATCAGAGATTTGGCCAACAATGATTGCGAACAAATGGCCCTATAAGGTGGCCGGCTAGGCTACCTAATTTAACTCCATTGGCTTTTCCATTTGGGGCTACTTAAAAGAAAAGGTCTACAAAACACCACCTGCAACATCGACTACATCAAACAATTCAAAGTATTTCAAGGAATCAATTAGAAAACGTTTTGCAAGAAAATATTAGAAGAGTTTTATATGCCGGGATCAGGAGGGCCGAACAATAGAACGTTTAATAGAATAATGCAGTTTTATAAGCTTTTTTACGATTCAGTGTTTTGTTATGGCATTATATTTATTGTTCGTTACCTTGTAGAGTACCTAGGTATAAAAATTGTTTTTTATTACATCCGAAAAAAGTCCAGTTTTAATTTTTTGTATACCCTGGTAGTATACAAGCTGATTTAGAAGTTAACCTGTGTTGCGTTGTTTATAGATAGTAAAATGGATTTACTTTCTTATGGGTATTTAGTATTTAGTGCTTTCTATTTGAAATATTGGTAAACATTTTTTCTAAACATTAGTAATTTTCGTACAACGTAGAATCACAAATGCTTATTTAAGCAGAATTTTATAAACTCTAATTAAGGGATTAAAAATAAATAATATTCTTGGACTATTCATTGAATTATTTTCTAAAATAACAAGTACTTACTTCAAAATGGCGGAACATTGGAATCAACAAAACTCCGCCTGAACCGCCATTTGGAAAACCCTCGTGATACATCATTCGAATGGTAATTTAGAGAGGTATCGTTCTATGAAAAAAAATTGGTAGGCTCCTATTTAAAATAAGAAAAATAAGACAACTTGTCAAAAAGTGTATTTTTATCCATTAAATCTTCACCCCAAATTTCAAATTTCTATCCCTTGTTTTAACAAAATTAAGGTATGTATAATGATTTAGTTAACACCCGGTATAAATGACTGAATGTGCGTCTGTTTGTAACCACTAACCGGTCACACCGTTCAACCGATCGGCCTATTTGGAACGTAGGTTGCTCATGGTCGCCATTGGGTTTATCGATATTCAGCACCCCAATAGGAGGCGTTGGTGGCCAAATATTTGAAAAATATCTATTTATGGCTCGACTAAGTTCATATTCGGAATGTATGCCATTTAAATTATTGCACATTTTATTGGTAAGTATAGAAATCTGAAATGCAGGATAAGGTTTGCGGGTCGGCTAGCTTAGTATAATTGTCAATTTAGAAGCATATTAAAAAACCATCGTAGCTCACTTCTCATGACCACTGAAACTATCTACAAAAAATTGACGTTGGACTATTTTCCAAAAATTTTTATAGGCTAAAATTACAATAATCAGAGTGTTCCCAGGTCTAGAAAACATAATTATATAAATACGGAATTAATAAATTAATGTATGTTCTGATACATTAATAAACTTTAAAGTTTACTGAAAGATTTAGCATTGCCTTTTCTGTATAATGCAGTTATAAATTAAGCTTATTTTTAAAATACTTATTAATATAACAGTTTGATAAACGTATAAAGCCAACAATGGAATACAATTTTGGTAAAGAATAACTGGATCCTTAATAAATTGAATATTGTTAAACTGCCTTGAAGAACGCAAATCAGAACACCCTCTAATGGTCGAAGGTTAACAGTGAAAAATGTCATAATCAAAGAGCAAATAGAAACTTGGCATGAATTAAAAAGCCAGTCAAATCTAACAAAGAAATAGCTTTGTTATAAAATGTGTTATTTTACAGTGAAAACACATTGTATTACCTTTTATATAATTTTTAGTTTTAGTTTTGATTCTAACTACGTAGGTTAAACTATAGTACTGTGGTAATTTGACATATAATTGGTGATGCGGTTACTTCAAGGTCTAGGAAAAGACCCAGCGAAAAATATAGACAAGCCTAAAATTAAAATTAAGACGTACCAATGACGTAATAATGAGTTTGTTCTGACAATAATTCACTATTATCAAACTGGATGTCATGATTTAAATTATCTAAACCATGCTAATCTACAAAATTTCATATGTTCTTTACATCTTGCGTCAAAGCCACGTTTGTGGTTCCAATGTATACCTTTCCACATGGACAAAATAACATACACTCCATAGATGATAATGGGTTTGAAACAGTTTCTTTAATTTTTTTTGTAGGTTTAAAAACAGTCCTAATGCTATCTTATATTTTTACTACAACCTCATACTGGTAAAACAGCTCATTATATTAAAAATGCTGCCCACTTCATTAAAAAATACATAATTTCGAAATTCAACAGGGTGATATAATGGTCAATTTTGATGTTTCACTTTTTAGTACGGTCTTATTACAACT
This sequence comes from Vesta saturnalis, assembly GCA_036346205.1. Taxonomy (NCBI): domain Eukaryota; kingdom Metazoa; phylum Arthropoda; class Insecta; order Coleoptera; family Lampyridae; genus Vesta; species Vesta saturnalis. Next base: position 2,869,177 of record JARFJB010001942.1, read on the forward strand.
TATTTTCAGTAGAATAATAAATTCTTTCAACAGCTTGATGGTGTAGCAATGGGTAGGGTAGCCCTCTTAGTTCTGTTATAACTAATTTCTACATGGAAAAACTTGGAACATTAAAGTTACAAAATGCACCTAAAAAACCTTTAGTTTGGAATAGATATGTAGACGACACATTTATTATTTGGAGAGATGGAGAAGCACTTTAAGAATTTTTAATTTTTATAAATGTCATATCTCCTAGCATGCAGTTTACCATGGAAAAGGAACCTTGGAAGTTTACCATTTCTTGACATACTAATATCTAAAACTAATAATTGTTTATTAGCAAAGCTATTTATTTATTAGATTTGGCTGGATTTTTAATGGATGTCAAGTTTCTATTTGTGAACACTTCTATTAATTTCAAATTAAAGTTTTTCACATCTTTACACTTACACCATAATTTGTTTACATTTTGATAAATTTGCTCCTTGAGTATGACCTTTTTCACTGTCAGCCTTCGACCCTTAGAAGATGTTCGGATTTGTCCTCTTCAAGGCAGTTCAACAATATTTAAATTATTAAGGATCTAATTATTCTTTACTAAAATTGTATTTCATAGTTGGCTTTATACGTTTATCAAACTGTTGTATTAATAGCAGGCGTATGGTTGCGTTTTTATCTTTTTCATGCTTCAATAATTTATTTCAACATCTTAAATATTAAGATTTTATAACTACTGAAGATGATAACTGTAAGTACTATCGAAGCGTTAGGTAGTAAAAAACATTTTATAAAACTGCATTAAAAGTAAAAAAACCTCGAGCAATTTTTAAAGAAAACATTCTTGTATACTCAGTTAACACAGTATTGGCAGTATCGATTAAATAAAGCCATCCTTAGTTGTAAAGTGTAATTTAGAAAATATAAACTATTTCGAAGTTATTTAAATTTTTACAAAACATCAAACATAATTAAAAAAAAAAGTAAGTTTAGACTCCTACCTTAATATATTACTAAGTCATATAGATATTTCCTTTCTTGACAAAAACTTTTGTTGCACTGATTGTATTACTCCTTTGTTCTTGCTAACACTAATGTATTTACTACAATATCTACTTGAACATCAAATGAAGAATACAATTATTTTCCTGTTGCGCAAACTGTATATTAACCATGTACGTAAATATTATACATATCTCATTCATACAATGTAGTTGAGCTCTTCTAATCACGTAAAAATGTAAGAGGATGTACTGAGGTTTGTGCAATCAAAGTTCATTATTTAGTTAAAATGTAATAGTTAAATTACTGTTAAATTAGCTGCTACCGGATTAATTCAAGTAAACAAGGGATAGTCGATTGTATGTATAGTCAGCAATAAATTAAGATTGACAATTGTAATAACAATTCATGTCATATCAAAAAGTTGATAACGTTTCAGAACTAAGTGGGTGGCGAGCAGCACGGCATTTATGTTGGTAAAAAAAATAGGAAATGCAATTCTTAAAATTTAGCTTTTAAAAATATTCTATTGAGCGATTTAAATTACAGAAATGTGCAAATCCAAGCAGTTTTGCAAATTCAATATCATTACGTATTTTTCTAAACCAAAATTATTATACTTTTGAAAAATGTACTCATACTACTGTATAATCTTATTTCAAAACTACACAAAATTAATGAAATTGTATTTATTTTTAATCCAAAAAGACTGATTAATCCGTAAACCATTTTGTCAATAGTACGTTTATCACGGTTCAAGAATACATGATAGTGGGAGAAGGAAGGTAAATCAATTGAATTATATTGTACTTAGAACACACTTTTATGTGTTAGAAAATTAAATTACAAAAATCTACATTTTACAAACGTTTGTTTAGAAGGTGGTCAGTTTTAATATTGTTTCTAATATTCTGAGTAAGTTTTTAAACATACGTTATTTATATAGATCCTTATAATAGATAAATGATTTATTCTCGAAAAGCAATAATCCAATGTCAGAACTCCCAAAATTAGCTCATAAATAATAACTATATATATTAACATCAATAGATCAAGGTGTATGAATACTTCATAATTAATACTAAAATACGTTGAATAGGTGCTAAGGTTCTAGAATATGTTTAAATAACGTAAATATGCGAATACGGAAGCAAAACTGGAATGAACCCATTGTATTCGAATAGTGATTAAACACGATGCTCCAAAAACTGCAGTTCAGAAAGTGAGTAGTTTTTATTTTGCTTTGAAGAATTATCCTTATAATTTTGAATTTGTTTTAATTTTTTTATTAAAGTTGATCACATTAAGTATATCACAACCAAAAATTAACCCAAAAAATTCGATTGTGTTTGGTTTAATTAAAGCTCTAATGTATTGAAGTGGTGCATTATAAATTATAGCAATTAACGTACTTAAAATAATGTACCTACCTACTTGTAGGAGTGTTAATACATGCTTTGTTAATTTTGATAACAATGTTACTTCATATTATCAATATAAAACCCTATTTATCGTACCCGAACTATATACAAAATCTAATCCTAAAAAATTAAAAAGCTAGATAAGAAAAATTATTGTAATTTAACCAAAATACAAACATTTGCTCTGATATGGTTTCACCTAACAATTGGATTACGTTTAAGTAAACTTAATTGAATGTAATTAGTGGAAAATATAATATTATACCCATGTTTATAAAAAGTAGTTTACATTATCAATTTATCATTATCAATGCCAAAGGACATTGTAAAACTAAGGTTATAGTCGTTTACATACTTAAATAAAAATTCTTTTTCAAAAAATAAGTATAAAAATTGATTTTTATATTTTATGGTGCCATAAGGAGAGAGTAAACGTCAAAAACGTCAAACTAATCGCAGACGATGTCGTCAACGATTAGTGTTTCTTAAACAGGTGGTCACGAATTGGGCCCAATATTTTCAGTGACCACCAAACAATTAGAAAATAGCATTATTGGAATAAAAAGATTTTTCAACGAAAAACACTAGGAAAAACAAATAAAACAATTTTTAACGTCAGATAAAAGTAGGTACATGATACATTCACAATGTTAACACTTTATTTAAAAGTAATATGCGCAGATGCCATTATTGTGCAAATTCGGTTCCTATCGCATCCAAGTTTAAATTTTTCGTAGGTCGCTAAGTCGCTTAATCATTTGCGACTAATTTTCGATATATGCGGAACAATAGGAAATAGCTTTGAATGTATAGTTTTTAAATGGTTAAAATAACATTTTCAACATCAAACTGGAAGGTTCGATTCTCGGCTCATGCAATTTTTTTTCTGTTAGGTTACAGTACTTTTGTTTATCTAATTTATTTTTGTTAGGTTACTGTGGTTTTTTGTATCTAATCTAATTCTGTTACAGTAGTTTTGTTTATGTTTTTTTTTGCTATTATACCGTAGATTTTAAATTTTTATATCTAACTACGAAGTTATCATTGTGATTGGTTCGCATATATCGAGATTTAGCCGCACGTGCTTAATCTCGCATTACTCATTCAATTTCTTAAATAATTTTTTAAACGTTCGCTCACAGTCAGGGCTTGATACTAGTATTGTAATGCAAATAATATACAATTTGTAAATTTCAATGAAAGCTAACCTGTATTTATGTAGCATATCACATAATTGAAGAATATTTGTTATTTTCATGTGTTGCTCTGTTTCAATTTTTTTTATAGTAATTGGTAACATTTTTAAGCCGGTTTGTAAAAGCTCCGTGTCAAGCTTTGCGAGTGGATAAATATCCACACAATCAAGAAAATTTTTGGAGAATGGATTGCGTGTAACCGTGTGTGCAGGTGTGCGCGTGTGCTTGTTTGCGGGTGTGTGTTTGCGTGCATGCATGTGTGCTGGGGTGCGTGCGTGTGTGGGTATATGTTAATACCCACGATAACTTCAGAACGTTCTTGAAATTTTGTATTTTAGCTTGTTTTCATTTCTCCTGTAGCTGTTTAGATTTTTGGAGATATTCAGCGGACTAGAGGGGGGGCTTATTAGGAGCTGTTTTTTGGTTTTTATCAAATCTTTCTGAAATAGCTATATATTTCAAATAAATAAAAATACCAATATACAGACCTTAATCATATGGATTAATTATGTTCTGTGTAGTTTTTTGATAGGATGCGTAATTTAGCGGCAAAACATTCGTAAGGTAGAATTTAAGTGTTACTTAAAATTTTTTCAATATCTGAATAATGATTAACTTTATAGAAAATATGTTTAAAGAAAATTTAATTTTACATAACTTTTCTTTATAAAGTTTCTTAATATAAAGCGAACTAAGTGTAAAAATTAAATAAATATGATTAAAAATGCTGTAGAAGTGGGCCGCTTTCAAATATTTTAAAGTTAGCATCTGGAGGTTGCATAATTATCTTGAAAAAATTATTATTGAAATGATTTAATTTGTTTGTGTAGGTTGGACAGTCGTGTGTTGTTCCACACCGCATATTTTTTTATGTTTACAAATTTGTTATGTACAGATGAACCTGAACAAAAGACGTATAATTGTTCCAATAACAAATAGTTATTTGTTATATAAGACGATAAAATACAATTTTATGGATGAGTGAAAAATGTAATTTATGAGCGACAGGAGCGAATGAATTAATTTTCACGAGTCGATAGTTGTATTTTATTGTTGTGTATAACATTAAATTTTCTTCTATAGCAAACTTTTAACGAAACATTAAAGAGATATTAATTGAATTAGTCACGTTTTAAAATCTTAGTAGTATGAGTTGCTAGGGTTGACACTGAATAAAACAAAATTTGTTGTTAAAGTTCAACTTTATCTACCCTTCCGGTTAAAGTGAAACTTGATCTACTGATTTGGGCTGTTCAAAGCACACTTTAGCAATTGCTATAGAAAAAAAAAATAATACCGCGTTATTTGTACACTTAGAAACGTCAATAAGCGTTAAATTTAATTTAACGCTTAGGTACGTCCAGAAATATAGGTAGATAAAATGGCATCCTAAAAATGTAGAGTAAATAAATATAGGTTTAATTATTTATGAAACTTTATGTTAGGTTCGTAATTTTTGAAAATACAAATAACAATATAAACGTAGGTATGAATTTATTATCGACTTTATACTTTTATTTAAGATTCGAATAACTTAACGATTGCAGATGTACAACCTAACTGTTGTCTGTTTAGGAATATACAATAGGAATTAAAAGTCAATGATAAAATGATCTTAGTGGTGTAACACATTTGCATATATAATACCACTAGTGTGATAATCCGGGAAAAAGCGGTCTTGCCTGTAAACTGCACGAGTGGGCTAAAAGAAGAATTAACAGAGAAAATCAACGAATGCGGTTTCCTTAAGGAAACGACAGTTTTTCCAGTATTATCTGATTAATTTTGATGCACGCGTGGTATTCGGTAGAATATTTCCAGAATAGAATATATATATATATATATATATATATATATATATATATATATATATATATATATATATATATATATATATATATATATATATATATATATATATATATATATATATATATATATATATATATATATATAGGGTGTCCATAAATTGCATAGCCAAAAGTATAACGACGATTACTTACATAAAAATAAGCCGATTTAACTAAACTTGGGGGTTTCTTGGGATGAGAAATTCAAATTTTCATCGATTTCGGTGTATTTCCTAGAGGGCGCTACGAGCGACCATTAGGACATGTTTAAACCGCTACAACTTTTTTGTGCGACACTGTAGGCCCTTTTATTATGGAATAATGGTTTTCCCTACCGTTTCTGCTTAAAAAATGTATACCTTCTTGATATCGCTAAGAGCGCCGGTTTCCGAGAAAAACGCATCTAAAGCTCATGATGCATGCAAATTATCAAAAAGTATAACAATAATAATAAGAATAATTCTTGAAGCCGATTTATTGAAAAAAATAAAGAATGAAGTTTTTCAAGAACAATAATTATTGAAGAAAAAACGCAAACAATGATTAACAATATGAAGAACAAAGTTAAACAATTAAATTGCATTATTATCAAATAAAAGTTAAATAAAAATTAACAAGTACAATTGATGGACTTTTCTGGAAGGTATTTAAATTGCTAATTCAACAAATGTTCAAAATTTCCACCATTTTCTTGCATGCACAAGTTAATTCTTTTTAAAAAATTACATTGTACTCTGGACAATACTTCAGGACTATTCTTCAATAAATTGGCTTCATGTATTACTCTTGCCAACAATTCTTCCTGCGTATTAACTGGGGATGCATACACTTTTGATTTCAAGGCACCCCACAAAAAATTTGCAGGGTGGCATGTCTGGTGATCGAGCCGGCCAGTTCACAGGTGTTTCACCTCCTTTTCCACTCCAGGGTTGTGGATATACCTCATTTAAATGTTGTCTTACATTTAAAGTAAAATGAGAAGGTGCGCCATCATGCATAAAGCAAAGGTCACGACGAATGAGTAAGGGCCAGTAAAATAGGTAAATTTTGTATTAAAAAGTTCAAGTACCTATCTCCATTGAGCCGATTTGGCAGTACAAAGGGACCAATAATAAGAGTGTTTACAATTCCAGCTCAGGTATTTACTTGAAGTTGATGCTGATAATGAGATACTTTCGTTTCATGAAGGTTCTCAACAGCATAAACATGTTGATTATGAACATTGAAAATACCGCATCTAGTAAAAGTAGCTTCGTCCGTGAACAAAATTTTTTTACTAAAATTTGGATTTTCGATTCTTCTATGAATATTAAATCGACAGAAAGCTAAACGTTGATCAGTATCCATGTCTTGAACTTTTCGAATATGAAAGGGGTGCAATAATTGTTCTTGAAAAACTCTATGAACTGATGATTTCGAAATTTCCAATTGCAATCCTACACTTCGTATGCTAGTCTTTGGATTTATTTCAATAGCGTCCAAATTCTCTTCTTCTATTTGCACCGTCTTTATGGTTCGTCTGCGTCCAGAATTTACACGGCTTGGTTGCAATTTGCCATTTTCGCGGAGACGTTGTTCGATATTAGCAAAAGTGTGCTGATTTGGAGTTCTACGGAAATGATGTTTTTCCCTATAAATTCGTACATTTCTTCGACAGTTGCAATGGCAAAGTCCATAGACTAAAAGCATATCCACCATTTCAGAATTAGTGAAACTGTGAGCCATAATTATGGATCTTTAACAACGGAAAAGCGACAAAAAAAAATTAACGTTTGATAAATAAACTGTCGATATGGTAACTAAAAAGCACAGGCTACTGAAGTTTTTTTCCGTAAGTAAAAGCGCTTGCGCAAATGTGCAATGCATTAGAAAATATTTTTTCTTGGCTAAACCGTTCGTCTTATCCAAATTTTTCACGAGAGAAAAAAGATTCAAAATTAACTGAAATTAATTCAAACTAATTGTTATTGCGGAAAAAAAATAGGGTAGTCAAATAAGTTATTATGATGCTTTTAGGTAATTTTCATGCATCATGAGCTTTAGATGTGTTTTTCTCGGAAACCGGTGCTATTAGCGATATCAATAAGGCATACTTTTCTTAAGCAGAAAAGGTAGGGAAAACTATTTCCATAATAAAAAGGCCTACAGTGTAGCACAAAAAAGTTGTAGCGGTTTAAAAATATCCTAATGGTCTTTTGTAGCGCCCTCTAGGAAATACACCGAAATCGATGATAAATTTGAATTTCTCATCCCAATTAACCCCCATATAAGAAATTTTATAAAATTAGCTCAAAGCAGTCGAAAGATGAAAAAAAAACGTGATTTATTTTTTCAATTTTGACACCCTGTTTAGTTAAATAGGCTTATTTTACGTAAGTAATCTTCCTTATTCTTTTGGCTATACAATTTAAGGACACCCTATATACAGTGTGTCCCATCGGTGTGAGGACGGAAGATAGCTTCTCACCGAGGCGATATTTTAAAATTCGGTTTTCGTGAGACAATAGGTACACCACGTGTCCACATTTTAAATTTATTTTCATTTCTACGTATTGTTCACATACTGAGTGTTGCACAAAACATGTTTTCATAAATGGTATACCCTGTATATTATGGCATTTTATGGGGTTATTTTTAACTGTTCTCCCGATAGAGGGAGGTATTTGCAAAAAAAGGGTTATACTTCGGACACTTGTAATCCGCAAAATATTTGAGATATTGATATCGGATTTTCACAAGAAAATAGATTTTTTAGTGCAGATTCCATGTTATGCGTGGTGAAAAATACATGTGTATTCTAATAAGAGGGTTTTTAACTAAGGCAAAATTTACGAAAACTTTTGTTTTCAAATGCAACACCCTGTATATTTTGGTTTTGGTGATTTTCATAAGGTTTCTTACGATACTGCCATTGTATAGGTTAAAGTAAACACAAAAAAAGTTATACCGGTTTAAAATTTTTATTTTTATTGGACAGGGCATAATTTTAACACGCTAAAAAACTGAAACGAGTGAAGTGCACTGTGGGAAGGGGCGGAAATTTACAGTAAATGCTCAAAAATATTCCCACCTTCCTGAACACAAACTTCAAGACGTTTTGCAAAATTTACTTTAACATAGTTATAATATTTCTAAAAGCTGTTGATATGCGATTTCTTATGTCCTCCGCAGTTATTGGCAATTCTTCATACACTTTCTGTTTTGTATATCCCCGGAGAAAAAAGCTTATAGGTGTTAGATCGGGCGATCTTGCTGGCCATGAAATATCGCCTCCTCTACCAATCAATCGGTTTCCTAGCCAGTGATTTAAGTAATGCCTTACGTTCCGGTGAAAATGGGCAGGGGCACCATCATGTTGAAGTAACATTAATCTCTGTATTTCAAGATCAACCTCTTCCAGTAAAATCGGCAAATCGTGCTCTATAAATCAAGTCCTTCTTGAAAGAAGAATGGCCCGATAACTTTATCGCCTAGGATTGCTCCCCACACATTCAGGGACCACTAGTGTTGGAAATCCACCTGGCTTACCCAACATGGGTTTTCGTGAGCATAGTAGTGCATATTATGCTTATTATCGAGACCGATATTGTTGAAGGTTGCTTCGTCACTGAACAGAACTATATTGTAGGAATTCACTATTTAACCAATTTTGTTGGAGAAAATATTACAAAAATTTATTCTATTTTGGAAATTTTGACCATGAAACATAAATGGTAGGGATAGTACTTGTATCTTTTAATTATTCTGTGAACCGAAGATTTGCTTATCCCCTGGTTAAGTTCAATTTGTCTTGTACTTATATGCGAATTTTCTTCAATCGCTAACAAGACCTGTAATTCTGCATGCTCATTTGTAGTATGACAATTTTCATAGGATTTGGGCAAATATTTGGCGCTACAAGTTTGCTCAAACCGTTCGTAAGTTTTCAAGTCGGCCTAAAGGATATTTTTGTCTGTAAATTCTGAACGCCAAAAGATAATTTCTATCTGCTTCGCTCAAACTGTACACCATGTTCACTAACTCTTCATCATTAAAGTTCATTTTCAATCCAAGTGCAAAATAAATTAACAAAGATCAATAAACAACTAAAAAATAAACACGGACGTAATCAAATTAACTTAATAAATATTATAAAACTTCAACAATTCGCTCTGTTAAATATTTACTGATTCGATTATTTGACATTTAATTTTCTTCCAAAGCTACCGTTATTTTTACAAAAGATGCAAAGACTAGTTGAGAATAATTTATGGTTACCTGGTTGGAAAATGTACTACATAAAGCACGTGCTCCATTTTCGTTTGTTCAGGTGAACAAAAATAAGAATGCGTACAATAAGTAGAACAAATTAATGACCTAGTGTTTGGATAAACACAGTTCAATAAAAATAAAAATTTTAAACTGTTGTAACTTTTTTTGTGTTTACTTTAACCTATACAATAGTGGTATCGTAAGAAACCTTATGAAAATCTACATTCACCAAAACCAAAATATACAGGGTGTTGCATTTGAAAAAAAAGTTTTTGTAAATTTTGCCTTAGTTAAAAACCCTCTTATTAGAATGCAAATGTTTTTTTACCACGCATAACATGGAATCTACATTAAAAAATCTATTTTTCTGGGAGAACCCGATATCAATATCTCAAATATTTTGGGGATTACAAGTGTCCGAAGTATAGCCCTTTTTTTTGCAAATAACTCCCTCTATCGGTTGAAAATAACCCCATATAATTTGGTATCAATTTGATCAACATTAATGTGGCTTTCAAAATATGCCATCATATACTGAGTGTACCATTTAAAAAACGTATGTTTGGTGCAACACTCTGTATGTGAACAACATGTAGAAGTGGAAATAATTTTAAAATGTGGACACGTGGTGTCGCCTCGGTGAGAAGCTATCTTCCGTCCTCATACCGATGGGTCACAATATATATATATATATATATATATATATATATATATATATATAAGCAAACAACGAAACTTTTTAATTGCTAAGCATGTAACAAAATTTAGAAAACGAACAATACTTGCATCCAAATAAATGCCTGATTTTTCACTGTATTCTTCGGAACACTCTTTTCAATATTGCCATCAATGGTTTCTCACGAAATTTTACGAAATCGTTTCCTTTTTACAATAAACTTAACCTAAATTTTTTAACGTGACTGTCAATGTTTGACAAATGCTTCTTGTTTGTGACAAGAATAGCTCTGTTACTATGGAAGTTGAGTATGACGTCATTGCAGTTGAATTACCGCTGTAATCCTAACGAAGTTGCATTGCTGTATAGCAGTAAATGGTACATGAGGGAAATATTCAGTATAATTAAATTTATTAACACGATTGGTTGGGAGGTTGCAGATAAAAAACAAACGGGTGTATACAAATATCAACTACATTTCAGATGCGAAAACATACTGTTTACGAGAATTTCAAGTTGTATAATGTAAAATGAAATCGTATTTGACATTTGACAAAATATATTAAATGTATTTTATTAATATACGAACATAAATAAGTTTCACGCATCTTATTTACAATAAACTGAAATTAGTTATAAAAACTGTTTAGTTTAGACTGCAAAATACGACGAACAATAAAATGTGTTGAAAAAGACAATTTTTTATATAAAATAGAAAGAAACACAAACTACGAAAAACATAAATGGATGCAAATAAAGCAAATGACGACATATATGAGTTGAGTAACAGCGTATTTTCTGAATACGTCGAACGCGTTTAAGTCTTTTACGCATGGAGGGGCGACGGCCACGAGATTTTGCACCAGCTATACCTACATAGATATCCTGTGGAATTTCTCTTTTAAATAACGATTGCACCCCGTTCAGATGACCACTCACTCACGTGCTCAACAAACTTCTGAATACCTAATTTACAACCTATCCTTAATATTGACAAACTGCGAATTAGCATCTAAGTTCTCTGCAGCGGTATAACCCAAAAATCGCTAATAAACGGTATCTGGAAAGTAATAACGCACAACCACCAAAATTTGTTCAGTTCAGTTTCGTCTACCATGACGGCAAAATATTCACATTCACCAACTTTGCAGCTAATTGCAGTGTTTCGTTCAATTCGTTTCGAATTGTGTATTTAGCATTTCGTGGACTATAATGCAGCCGTTCTTTAGGAAAACTGTTGCTTCTGGTTAATATTTCCAAGAGCTCCAGGAAATTGCCTATAAAGAAAAATATTTTTGAGAATAAGTAATGAGTACGCAGCATTTAAATTAGTGTTCTCTACGTGTATGAAGGGCCTGGACCACTGACTTATCAATCAGCGCTTCTGCTATTACAGCGCTCCTAAACAAACATGAAAACGGGATATATGCCAACCAACTTTAAAATATTGTGGCGACAAAACATCGTTTAATAAAGTTTAATATAATATACATTCTGTGACATTTCTTCTTTATTGTCACTCTTGCCGTCTCATATAGTTTGATTTCATTCGTTTTCCTTGCATTTAAATTGTCTTTATAAAAAAAGTCTTGTTTAATTAAGACTGGGATTGTTAGTTCCGTTTGATAAAAATGGCATGTAATCTTTTTTAAAATATTTTGTTCCAACTTAACATCAAAATTGTTATGTGCCATTTACATTTTAAACGTTTTTCGATTTCATTTTTAGTAACATGCCGAAGAAAACTGTGCAAGAAACATAAAAAATGTAGTGGAATATTGATGAATACAGTGAATTTCTCTGGATAAATAAGTAGGGATTGTTTTTACATTAATAGTTTTGTTATTCTCGTTCAAAATTAGTAGCTGAAATGTAAATTCGATTTCTTGTTATGGTAACTCGATTTTAATGATTACTGATACTGTAGTTAAATTCTTACTTATTTATTGATTTGTTAGTAAAAATAAACTGTTCTGTTTTTAACAGTTAGGATCTGAATTTATTATTATATTATTATTATTAGTGCCCATAGGGATTTAAGTTTACCGCCAAAATCTTTTTACCATTTAATGTACCAGAATGTAGTCAGCGCCATTATTCCCACATCCCATTTTCATGTTTGCTTAGGAGCGCTGTATTTCTAAACCCGACCATGTTTTAAGTTATCGTTTATTTCGGGTGGTGGGAAACTTGCCATTATCTCACTTATTTTAGGTTCGTCGGCTCTTCTAAAAGCAATGCGCTATACAGCTGAAAATAAGACAGTATCCAGAAAGATATTCAAGTATTGCCTATTTTTCTTCACCTAACAAATTCGCAACCGTAGCACGTTTTGGCAAGTTTGCATATTCAATCCATTTAATTTCACATTTTTTATAAGAAGCGCCGAGTGTTCTGTCCTCTAGCACGCTGGATTTTAGCCTGTTAAATGGATAATACCACGAAGAATTGAAACTTCGCCACTTCTTCGGAAATTTCTTCTGAGGAAACACGCTCAATTTTGGCTGCGAAGGACCAGCACATTTTTATCTAGGTAAATCCTTGGGACCTGACGCTTTGGCAACTGGTTAATGTTGAATTACGTCCATGGGTTCTTCCAAAACAGAGTCTAAAATTGACTATTCAGTCCCACTCACATTTTTTTCGCTTTCGCTTCGTTTTCATGAACACTTGCCGTAACCGTTTCTGCAATAACTACGCCCGAACCCGATGATTCACATTCATGGTAGAAAATTCTTCAGTTTTATTCTTTTTAACTAAAAGGTCAAGTAAATTACAACCTTTGCGTTTACTCGCTTTGAAAATAAGTAAGTATTTTTAAATGTTACGCTCCCGTTACAACTACCAATGCTGCTTGAAAACTGAACTTCATTTAAATTAAAAATTAAATTTATGCATAAAATCGTAAATACATACATAAGCCAATCTGTGAATAAGACAGGTGATATCGTAATAGTAGAATACTTTAAAAACTAACTACGGTATTGAGTCTTGGGATCTAGGTGCCACGTCGAAGTCTGTAAAAATTAGTCAACAACTATTAAGGTATGGCTTGCTATGGTAAACAAAGCAACACTCGTGTTTAAAGATTTAAACTACGCTTGACCCACAGTACCTAATCATAATAATAAAAATGCAAGATAGACGAAATTAAATAATCATTTGTAAGTTTCACGTCTATACTATACATTCGCGTAACGTTGCATTTTTCAAAACGTTTCAAAATTTGGGTGAGCATTCAGGTGGCCACTGTGCCAGGTGCCCCCCCCCCCCTCAGGCGCCGTCATTGTCAACGATAAACATTAAGCGTATTTTGATGTTAACTAGTATATTCAATCTTGGATATGATCGAGTTATTCTTTGGCTATAACGTACCTATGTCTCAAAAGTTTTGGCACAAAATCCAATTGATGTAAAATATGCGAGAATGATAAAATAATTACGTTGGCTTTGGAACCAAAAATTCTCTGAAGACTTGTCTTCACTTTGACAGTTTAGTTTTAGAAATTAGCTGTACTAAAATGGCTTACAAACTAGGTTTTTGTAAAAGTATTTACAGTCTAGTTGGACAAATACCTAAACGTGAAATAATTCGCATATTCGAAAACAAAATATTTCCCCCAGAACTATTTATTGCACAATAGCGGATTGTGAACCAGGTATACCATGTATAAATCTCTCAAAAAGTGGAAGACCCAGGTCTTTTACCCAAGCCTAAGCAGACAGGTTAGTAAGAAGAGCAACAAATAGAGATGAAATGTCGGTCAGGAGATTAGCAAGGGAGTATAGAACTTCTAAGGATACAGTTTGGAAGGAATTGGTTAAGAATGGTCAAGAATATCGAAAATATTCAAAATATACCCCAAATCAGTTGGCACAGATACCACGATGTTGTCGGGCATTAATGCGGATACATTTTGCCAACAACAAGTCATTGTGATTGATGATGACAAATATTTTATTCAAAGTAACTCATAAATTAAGGGTAATGATTGCTTCTATACTGATAACATAGAAAGCTGCCCAGAGAATGTTAAATGTAAAGAAAATGCAATATTTTCTGATAAAATTTTAGTCTGGTGCGCGATTTCTATAAGAGGGATATCGAGGCCTTATGTGGAGCATGTAAGAGGCGAAGCACTGGATAGTAAGCGCTATATTCAGAATTGTATCATCAAACTGAATGATTTCATTAATGAACATCATGCTGAAAACGATATAATGTTTTGGCCAGACTTAGAATCATGCCATTACGCTAGGGAAACTTAGATCTAGCTCAACGCTCATAACATATCATTCCTACCACGAAACGACAACCCCCCTAGGCTACCTCAGGCCCGCCCAATTTTGGGAACTTTTGAGTAAGAAAAGTGTATGATGGAGGATGGCAAGCCGAAAATGAAACACTGTTAAGACGGAGGATTTACAGAAAAATTCGGAGATAGATGTTACAGCCGCCCAAGGCCTTGTGTGAGATGTTCGTAGAAAATTGCGTCTTATTGAAAATCACGGACTACTTCATTCAAAAGTTCTCACTTTTGTTAATTATAGGTCTATTAATTATGTCTGGTATCTATAAGTTTAAATAAAACATATTTGTTTGTAAAACTGAATATAATATTTTGTGCCAAAACTTTTGAGACATACCTTAATATAGTAGTTTTTCATAATAATGGTTAGTCCATAATTATATTTAGTAACTCCAATTTGTCAATTATATAAGGTTCTTAATCTATGAATAGTATTGAATAAGAAAAATAAAAACCAGGACCTTCCAACCTATAAAGCCAAAATTAAAATAATTTTTTTTTTAAATAATTAAATTTGTAATACATTCATAACAAAAATAGGATATGTTGTAAAAGCAAAAATAATAGTCAGAAAGAGGTTCATATCAGATAAAGGTTAATTGATATATAGACACAGAATAAGACGTAAAAGGAATAATCACTCTAGAGCGGCACCATTGATCTTTATGGGTACCTACCCGCTATTGTGAGAGGATAAACAGGATTGGAGTTAAATATAAACAACAATGCAATCATACTATTAAATGTTTCAATTGACTAAATTGACCAAATACAATCTTATTCAAAAGTAAAAGTTATTACACAACCTAATCAATGTCGCAGACAAGCGTATTTTTTCTAGGTTTATTATTATCTAAAAAACTATATTAGGGTACTTATATCTTATTTTTTTGTTATAATTAAGATTCCTTTCATTGATAATGCAGTAACTAAATACGTAAGTTTGTTGTAAGTATTTGATTCAATACGTGGTAAAAAATCAATTATGAGTAGATTTCATTTAATGCAACGATTCATCAATTGAAACCTCTTAAAATACGCACATGAAAAAGTGTGATTTTGCTTCAAACTTTGGTTGTAACACCTTATAAATAAACTCCACTGAACATTCCCATATTCATACATATACAGGGTGTCCCAAAAGTGCGTATTAGGTAGATAGCTCCTTAGCCATTAAACTTAGAAGATAAATTTGAATACGAAAGTTGTCTATTTTTATAAGCTACATAATCTAAAAATAGTTTGGTTTCCACAGGGTGCAATATAAAAGCAGTACAATATAGAACTTTTGATTTTTAAATAGAACACCCTATATATTATTTTATTTTTCGATTCTCCTTATAATTTTACATGTTTTTTATAAGAATTGCTTACAAGCTAGAATCTTACAGTTTTTGAGATATTTGCAAAGTTAACTAAAATCTGACATTTTTATGTAGTACTTCAAGTAGGCGTATCTCAGTTATTTTTAAAGATAAAAAAATAATGTTTGGTATAGAATTTATTCATACATGAGCTTACTTTAATCTATTGTCAAAATTGGATTTTAATATACACGGTGATCACAAAAATTAATTCAATGACATAAATTTGAAAATGCTATACCTTCATTTTTTTTAATGGCACACCCTATATTTTTTTAATGCCTTGTCTTCGTCTATTAATCGGCTTTCATTTCTATTAAATATGTTCTATACCTATCTCTAATAGTTTCGGAGATATTTGTTCTTTTTTTTCGTTGATAACACTGAAGAAGAGTAACATTAGTCGGTCAAAGCAAGCTATGAATACATAAGAAACTAAAAAACATATTAACTGATAAACAAACACTTAAAATTATAATAAATGTTTAATGTGACCACCATTTTGTTGCTGGCAAACATGAAGTCTTTGAATAAACGAAAAATTTACTTTTCGTAACGTGGAAACATTTATATTTTGAATGACGTTTCTAATTCTTGCCTTCATATCATCTACAGTCGTTGGAGGAGTTTGATAGACTTTTTCTTTAATCCAACCCCAAAGAAAAAAGTCCAGCTTTGTCAAGTCAGGCGATCTTGCAGGAGATCGGCCCTCCTCTTCCAATCCATTTGTTTTGAAACTGGATATTTAAATCATTTCTAACGTTTCTGCTAAAATGCGGAGGAGCGCCATCTAATTGCAGCCACATTTCTCTAAGAGTTTGTAAAGGTAAATCTTCAATAAAAGTTTCAAATTCGTTGCGCAAGAAGTTTAAAAATGAATCTCCATTGACCGTGTTTTCAAAAAAATATGGGCCTATAATTCTTTCCCCAATAATTCCGGCCCAAACATTAAGTGACCAGCGGTGTTGATGATCAACAGGGAATATAAATCTGGGATTCTCAGTATCGTAATAATGGAAATTATGTCTATTAACGTATCTATTTTTGTGGAAAGTAGCTTCATCAGTAAATAATATCGTGTTAAAATAGTTGGGTTTTTCTAAATTTTTATTTATGGCCCAATTGCAAAAGTTTAATCTATTAACGATCCTCGTCTAATTCTTGTGCAAGTTGGACATGGTATGGATGATATTTATATTTTTTTATAATTCTATTGACTGATGTTTTTGAAACTCCAACTTCTAATTCCAATTGTCGGCAAGAAACGAGAGGATTTTCAGTCACGTTAATTGCGGTTCTTTCTCGTTCTAAATTGTCTTCGTAATGAATACTGCCTGTTTGCTCGAAACGTTCTTTCAATCTTGCTAATGCTGAAACTTGCGGGTGTCGTGCATTTGGAAATTTTTGCTTATAAATTCTATGAACCAAAAGACAATTTTTTCGCTTTCACCAAGGACGTAAATCATATTAACAACTTCTTCTTTCGAAAAATTCATTTTGTAATTTAGGAAGTAAGTATACAATACTACACAAATATTATCGCTGTTTGACAAGTTTGATTTCTTCATTTGTTTTCGTTCATATTTTGTTTTACGCTCTTTTGATTTAAATTGTTTAATTTTGCGATGAATCGTTTAAAAACATCTCAAATATCTCTTAAGAGTGGTGGTTTCATACAATATTTATTATAATTACAATTTATGTATTTCAGTTAATATTTTTTAGTTTCTTATGTATCCACAGCTTGCTTTGACCGATTAATGTTACTCTTCATCAGTGTTAAAGCCGACTAATAGACGAAGACAAAAATATAGGGCGTGCTAAAGAAAAAAAGGAAGATATAGCATTTTCAAATTTACGTTGTTGAATTAATTTTTGTGATCAGCCGTTTATTCAAAGACTTCATGTTTGCCAGCAACAAAATGGTGGTCACATTGAACATTTATTATAATTTTAAGTGTTTGTATTTCAAATATGTTTTTTAGTTTCTTATGTATCCATAGCTTGCTTTGACCGACTAATTTTACTCTTCTTCAGTGTTATCAACGAAAAAATTGAACACACTTAAATATCTCCGAAACCATTAGAGATAGGTATAGAAGTAGAAGTAGGGCACCATGCGCCATTTTGGATTTTCTGGGGAAAACCCACTTTCACTTTTTATACGCTCACGTGGGGGACCGTATTTTCCACTCCTATGGTTTCTTTTCGGAAGCCTATTTCAACCCTTGATTTTCACCCCTATGGTTTCTTTCCAGAGGTCATTTTCAACCCTTTTCATCTCTTATTATTTTTGTTTTTACTCGCTTACTTGAGGGGCGTATTTTTTCACCCCCTTATTTTATGGCCGCCCACGTGTGAGCTCGTATTTTCCACCCCTATGGTTTCTTTCCAGAGGTCTTTTTCACCCTTGATGGAATTTTCAGCCTAATTACGGCTTCTTTAGCAGCTATACCTTTTTGTACTTGCTCACGTGAGGGGTGTATTTAGGGCTTGGTTTAAGGATTGGGGTTGATCTTGGACTTGGGGTTGGTCCAAACGTTGGCCTTTGGGATAGGGTAGGGTGACGGCTTCTTTTCGGGGAACCATTTTTATTTTATCAAATGAGATTGCATAATTGTGTTTCTTTTAATTCCTATCTACAGATTGTAACCTAATTTATTTATACATTGGGGTTGTATTCTAACAATTAAATTTCACTGTCATTTTAAATTAACCTCAACACGCAATGCAAAAAATTGTTTAAAGTTAATTACACGACACAATAATCAGAATATTGTTTTTATAAAACGAATATTAAAACTAAAAATTATTATTAATTTTATTAAATACATAAATAAAAAGTTTACCTCGAGTAGGATTTGAACCTACGACCTGTACTTTGCTAGAGTACCGCGCTATCAACTGCGCCAAAAAAAAAAAAAACTTATAATAATTGAATATTAAAACTGGTTGCTTACCTTTGAAATATCTTTAATCACCATCCTCTCGTTAAAATTGTTGTTGTACATACACAGGTCCTCGGTATCCACACACTTAATATTTTTAAAACAGATATGTTGTTTGCTCTAGCTGTAATTAAATTTGTGCAACTAAATAAATAAATTAAGGTTATAATAACCGTTTTGCTGGCTATACGTATAAGCACACTAATACCGCTTTCTACGTTTTTACTTATGCATAGTTGATGAAAAACTAACTATTGATTTCGCCATAATTAATTTTAGAGTGTAAATATACAAACAACCTAATTATCTTTATCACACTTACTGCAACTCGTATTTACCTTTCCTTAAAGTAATTAATAGCAAAGCGGTTTGAACAAAATGCTGTACACACACAAGCAAATTGTTTTTATAAAAAAACCTCATTAAATGTTTGGAAAGTAATAATTACGTTTTAAATTCCACAACAATATGTAGTGAGAAACCATTGTTCATGTTTACTTTTAGCTAATTACTGTGTAATTATGTAAACCTGTTAATTTTAATCTACCAACCGAGTAACACACTTTCCTTAAAACGCTAAATTCAAATTTTATAACACGATTTTAAAAATACACATTCCGAATTAAAAAGAAAGAAAAAACAGTAGGTGTTACGCAACTCTTAATTAAAAAAAGTATGGTACTAAAAATCTCGTTATTTACCAGAATAGAATGGTTGGGTAACAGGCGTTAAACAATAATTTGATTATCTCGTCATTTACAATTAAACATGTACTAGAAAGTTTTTTTACAAAATCAATCATTGATAAACTATGTAATCTAAAATATAGAAACATTACCGTATAAAGTCCACACACATTTGAATGGTAATCTTGCAGTATTGTTTTATTATATACGCAGCATCTGGAATTCTTCTCTAGGAAACGTAAATGGTATCCTTGAGGTGCTCGTCCAAAGAAATCAAAATATTCCCAGTTACCATTATCATAAATGTAAATAGCGGTCCAATGCTGACCTTGTTTGTCTTCAGGATCCGTGTTTATAATAATTGTACACGGTCTAGGTGCGTGTCTCGGTAGTTAATTAGAAGCACATACAATCCGAAACACATTCTTCTTGTGGCTGGGGATCGATTTCAAACATTTCAACACTTGCACCACATACATCTTTGGAATTGGTATGCGTCCAGTCTTGCAGTAGTAAGGCGTTTTCCAGTGCACACATAGGCCCAGTGATGTTATGGTTTAAACAGCTATATGCTTTTGCTTCCTTTTTCAACTGTTTAATCGACGGACAACCAGTCTCCTCCAGGTTTACTGTTGGTTTGTTAAGAAACCTTAAAAATTGTTGTTTTTCACTGCCCTTAACGTGAATTTTGTTAAATGGGCGCAACAATCTCATCAACTCCTCACAGAAATAGTTGTAGTGTACATGACCTGACCACCATTTCAACCCATGGTAATTATCCTCCATAAATTTTATCTGTCGTGACATGGATCCTGATATAAAGTAACCTCGAGGTGGTTTTATCAGCATCAACGATAAACGACCATGATCTGTAACCACGGTAATTTCTTTCGGTATGAATTCGTTGTTAACACCACTAAACCCTTGTACGTCCAAGTATGCGTCCATCTTCTTTCGGCTGCTGCTGTACACTGAAGCTTGTAGGTTAGAGCTACCACTTTTAACAGCTAAAATCCACAACGACGTTCCGATGTTTATCGATCTCGATCACGTTATCGAATTCTGCATACACCAAACAGTTAACGGTTTCGGTGAGCGCTTCTTCAAACCCGACTTCCAGCCGAAGGGAGCCGTTTCTAACTAAATTCCAGTGCGTACTAGCGTTTGCAGACAAGTCAGGTGTTAGGTCAAAGGCCACTAAACATTAGCCGTTGGGGTAATCACTTCTCGATATATCGTTACCTTCATTCAAAAGATGAATACCCGTACCAGAGAATAAGGTGTGGTACGCTCTTACATATAAACCATTGGCTGTAAAGTCTGGTTGTAAGGCCTTCGATGGAATTTGTTGTCCGTCAATATATAACGACATGTAGTTAATATTGGAGTGATGAAAATTGAACGGGTTTGACGGGTAATCGCCGTTGAAGGCTTTATTTAATAGAAAGCCTACGATGCATCGTTTAGGTAACTGACCCAGAAAAACATTATCCAGCGATTTTCGCTGTATGCCTGCAGGTATTACGTCGGTCCTTGTAACAGGGTATTTTGCGGCAGTTGTTTTTAAAGCTTTAGCGTGCGCAATTAGGATGGTGGGGTTGATTCGCATACGTCTTAGCAACCAGTAAACTAGCGTCTATAATTCGCGTCTTGTTATTTGAAGCGAGCGCCGCCATCAGGCTAAAGGTATCTTTTGATCGTACAAATTTAGCCTTTAACTCAACACCACTTATTAGAAACTTTTCTTGATTAAACAAACCCGAGTGCACGTGACCAATCATCTCTATCTGTTTCCCGGTAGCCGCAAGTGCTTGACGTTTTGAGATACCGTTATTTGCGTTTCCCAGTGTATTCACCTGTCCGACTGTATCATTGTGCCATAAGGTACAACCTAGATGTGAACTCTTGGCCTCCTTTCCATTATTTAGCAGCATTTCGATATATGAATGGTAAGCGTAGGTGTTGTTTGGTTGTGACACCATCTTCTGATTTAACCTCCACCTGTGAAAAGCGAATGCATCCAATTGTTTACCGGTGCTAGAACATCAGCGTCTGTAAGTGCTGTATCATCTTGCTTTAGTACTTTAACTGTGATGTACAACATGGTCTGGCTTAAATCTATATAATCGTTTCCATTTCCGGGGACTACAAATTCTATTGGGGCGTCATCACTCAGAGCTGATAAGGGTTTGTAAAATATTCATTCACCACTCCCGATACTTGTCTGCGTCGACGGTAAAGCGAACAAATCCAATTCGGACTTGACGCATTCACACGATTGTGCATGTAGAAAAGCCATTATCTTGAAAATGTATCGTCGTAAGTAGGCTTCTTCTTAGCAACAGCTCTCGGTATAGCCTGGTTATTATCGGACAGACGTACTCTTTTATAACCCGAACCCTCCATCATTTTATCGATTTTCTCGTCGGCTTTACGCTTAAGATTTCTACCTGCCTCGTGAAATCTTTCTTGAAACGAATCCTTAATAGGTCGATGCTCTATGACGTCACCATGAATATATATTAGCACCCGCTCTAAGAACTTCTTTTCCAATAGCCGTTACGCCAGACTTAAATAACGGTATTATACTTCTAAATATACCACCTAACCAGCTCCCTACTCAATGACCACGTCGATATGGCGCACCTCTGTAGATAGAGCCTATACCGTTACCGGCCTGATTCATATTGCGGATAAGGGCAAACCATTCTGATACGGACGATAACCCAATTGTAAGGCTAGACCTTGTGAAAATCCGAATAACGAGCGCTGAGTTTTTAATTTCGTAGTGACGCGCTTAGTAAGATTATGATATTCGATTATTAGCAATTTACTTATTAGTACATGGTTATTTAGCTCGTTGGTAATTTCTTCTATGTTGGCATAATTTCCCGAAGCGAAACGTATCACGTACCAGCCATCTTCAATATAAATGATCTTCTCGTTGTCGCGTTGAAAATATTCTGCGGCCTTTTTTAATATCGTTTCTATCACGTTCTCGCCAGGTGGCTCTCTTCTATAATAAATGAAATTGTCTGTTGGAGTTACAGCGGCAAAAGAACGTGGGTACTGAATTTCCGATATCCCTACAACCCACGATCCCGTTAATCTTAGTCGCTTTGGCAGCTGCGTAATAGAACTTGACGTCATATTACCTGGAAAATACGTCATAGAGCTATTACTCAATAAGGTAAGATAAAACTCCATTTTATATGTCTCTCAACTGCGAAACTAACAACCAGCTATTGAATTTGTCACTGTATCCACGCCACTTGACTAGGGATTGTTTATATCGCCCGCGGCCCTTCTCTGCTAGAATCTTATCGACTTTGAATAGAGTATCTTTATCAACCGTAACAACTTGCAATTCTTCTTCGTAAAAGGTACTCTCAACAGGATCGTTATTAAGATCGATTATTCGATAAACTGGTGGTCTTCTTTTTATCACCGCACTAATTGTAAAAACTTCCTCGCCCCAATTCGTTTCATATCTCTTCTCAAAGGTGTACTTAGTTCTGGCGATCCTGACATGCTCACCTACTTTGTATTTAGGATGACGTACTGGACCTAAACCTTTCGCGTACAGGTTATCCCACACTTACAAAATGTTTTTATCGTTTACAGCCGCAGGGGTCATCTTTATACTTGAATGAGGGCTATTTTTGTAACCAGTCACAAATCTTTCGAGTACATCAATATACCTGTAGGAATTTTTGTAGGTGAAATAAGGCCACATCTTTCTTTTCACTGTTTTATTAAATCTTTCAACTACGGTTGCTTTTACATCAGGGTTATTTGTTACATAGAAATTGATATTTTGTTTCTTGAAAAAATTTTGTACACTGCTCGCCACAAACTCTTTGCCTTTATCCGTCTGTAGATTTGCCTGAGTATTGTCGCAATCCTTAAAAATATCCGCGAATGCTTCAATTACAGATGAGGCTGTCTTCGATTTAAGTGCTCTCGCCCATGCCCTCTTGCTAAATACATCAATTACCGTTAGTATGTAGTTGTATCCACTATTGGGTTTACTTAAAGTTCGCATATCACAAAGATCCGCTTGCCACAACTCGTAAAGGTTACTCACAATATATTTATTTCGTGGAAACTTTTTTTCTGACTGGTTTATGTACCGTATAAGCTTCCTGTGCCTGCAGCCAATTTTTCACTTCACCATATTTTTTTATCTTTTACAGCATTAGTTAAAAGTGTTATACCAGCGAATCCTGCTGGGTGAGAGAGTTCGTAGTATACAGCATCCACGTTATGTCCGCCACGAATCCCAATGTAGTGAAATTCCTCTTCTTTTTCTTTGAGAGATTCTTTTCGGTGTTTCCCGCGTTTCACTATCAGCATCGTAATTCTCATCTATAGTTGTTGTGAGGATCCGTTTAACGCTGCGTGATACAGAAACATCATGCCTTTGCGTATTTCCGATAAACTCTCGTGGTATATTTATCTCTTTAATGTACGTCGCAAACTGACGCCAACCGCGCGGGTTTGTAGTTTTTCGATTTCTTAACCTCTCGTGAACTAGACCGATAATGTTGGAATGTGGTATGATCTCGCCTTTTATTGTGACAGTACCTCTTTTATCCCAAAAAACATCGCTGCTCGTATTCAGTATACGCAAGAAAGCCACGTCTTTTCTCTTATATGAAGGCGGAAGCGTTGATACTATCTCGTCGTCTTTCAGACCATTGCGTTGCGGTAAATCTCTAATATCATCAGCAACAGCGTCACCGATGATTGTTATGCTGGTGGGCTGACGTAACTGATTGGAAAAGTGTTGATACCTTTGAAGAACTTGGTTGCACTGCTGCCATTTGTCATGGTCCGTCATTTTGGTTTTTAAAACTTTATCCATATCGTTACCCAGCTGCGTTAAAATGTTGTTTTGTGTAACATCTGATGCCTGTAAGCGCTGTCTAAAGTCCATCGTTAGAGTAATCATCTTCTTCAGATTGTGGTCCATGGTTATTGAAACAGATTACCCAGGATTCCGCCGAGTAATGGTCCTAACAGGAGTGGTAGAAATGTACAAGAAACTGTTTCTTCTTTTTTATAGATTCGTCTCTTTGTGCCAAGCGTCTTAAAGTGTGCTTATGTTGAGAGAGTCGCTGCTTCTGATCAGCTGACAGAGGTACACGACCTTTTAAAATGTTATGTGCACATTCGCAAATACACTCTACCTGCTTAATATCCAAATATTTCAATAAAGCGTCACGTTGACTTTTACTTAATCTGGATAATGCACTCACGATATCAGCGTTCTCGCTTAAAACGTCAGTCATCATATATGATGTAATCTTTATGACTGTGAGGCTTAAACCCTTTTTTCGCTATATATACCTGGCATATACCTTGAGGCACGGATATTTATTATTCGATTTAAAACAGAATACACCGGATGTGCTTCGTTATAGAACAAACATATTCGGGCGGACTTGAAGTAGCATCTTGGTACGCGGCTTCTAAAAATTTCGGGTTGTCCGGCGAAATCTGTCTTGCTAAATGCTGTATCTGTGCTCTGCCGCGTGGGCTCTTAAACAAAATTATGTAATGTGCGTTGAGAGAAATATCCCGCTGTCCACGTCCTTGATGAAATATGTTCTGCGTTAAGAAAAACACGCTTAAATTTCGATGATGACAACCCTTTATAAAAATATCAACCACAGAGCCGTTCGTTTCGCGCATTAGATCGTCAATTATTATTAAGACAGGCTTTTCACCGTCAAACTGTTCCATATCAGGTAAACCCTTTTGAAATTCCACAAAGAGATCTTTGAATAAAGGCTGCCACTCACTGTAAAACCAGATAATTTTTTCAAAAGTTGTATCGCAGGCAGTTTCGATATTTTTTAGAAAATTCACGATAAAATACGATTTCCCACAACCCGACGGACTCGCAACTGACCTTCTATCTCGGCTCGCTAAACGATACTACTAACGAATACTCTACAAACAACCTCGTTTAAATAGACTAAATAAAAACCTTTTTCAATCAGAACACGTGCAATTGCCAAACCTCCAGGGGTTGTACTGCTCTTAATGTTACCAAAAGGACCTTAATTAGGGTTGAAAAAGGCTCCCCGAAAAGAAGCCTTCACCTTACCCTAGCCCAAAGGCCAACGTCTGGATCAACCCCAAGTCCAAGATCAAACCCAAGCCCTAAACCAAACCCTAAATACACCCCTCACGTGAGCAAGTACAAAAAAGGTATGGCTAACCAAAGAGGCGGTAATTAGGGTGCAAATTCCATCAAGGGTTGAAAAAGACCTCTGGAAAGAAACCATAGGGGTGCAAAATACGAGCTCACACGTGGGCGGCCATAAAGTAAGGGGGTGAAAAAATACGCCCCTCAAGTAAGCGAGTAAAAACAAAAATAATTAGGGATGAAAAGAGTTGAAAATAACTTCTGGAAAGAAACCATAGGGGTTAAAATCAAGGGTTTAAAAAGGCCTCCGAAAAGAAACCATATGAGTGAAGTACGGTCCCCACGTGAGCGTATAAAAAGTGAAAGTGGGTTTTCCGCAGAAAATTCAAGATGGCGCATGGTGCCCTACTTTTACTTATAGAACATATTTAATAGAAATGAAGCCGATTAATAGATGAAGACAAGGCATTAAAAAATATAGGGTGTGCCATTTAAAAAAATGAAGATATGGCATTTTCATATTTATGTTATTGAATTAATTTTTGTGATCACCGTGTATATTGAAATCCAATTTTGACAATAGATTAAAGTAAGCTCATGTATGGATAAATTCTATACCAAAGATATTTTTTTTATGTTTAAAAATAACTGAGATACGCCTACTTGAAGTACTACATAAAAATGTCAGTTTTTAGTTAACTTTGCAAATATCTCAAAAACTGTAAGATTTAGCTTGTAAGCAATTCTTATAAAAAAGATGTAAAATTATAAGGAGAATCGAAAAATAAAATAATATATAGGGTGTTCTATTTAAAAATCAAAAATTCATATTGTACCACTTTTATATTACACTCTGTAGAAACCGAACTATTTTTAGATTATGCAGCTTATAAAAATAGACAACTTTTGTATTTAAACTTATCTTCTAAGTTTAATGACTAAGGAGCTATCGACCGAATACGCACTATTGGAACACCCTGTATATCGTAAAAGTACTAGCGGATTTGTGTAATTATATGCACGCCAAAATGAAAAACTTTTAGGGAGATCAAAACACAATTTTTGCTGTAAGAACATAGTTCGAAAACGCCTCATTTTCGAGCTTCAGGGTGTTGATGTTTGTTAAAAAAATAAGTTTTTTTATTATCAAAAACCGTTTCAGTCGATTTTAATGTTTTACCGGGATTATTAAAAATTGCCCCTTTACAGATTAGTGCCAATATGTGGTTTCAGCATGATGGAGCACCTCCATATTTTGGTTTGAACGTGCGCCAATATCTGGACCAGCGTTTTCGGACTAAATTTGTAAAAAAAATGGGCGTTTCCCTGTGAAAACGCCCCTGGAATTACTGTATCTACTGTAATGAATCCAAAAGATGCCTTGTTAGAAACGAACTGGGAAAATTTCATTAATATTGGCTGAAGTGTTTTTTGATAATATTTTTTTTAACAAACTTCAACACCCTGTATCTCGAAAACGAAGCGTTTTCGAGCTATACCCATACAGCAAGAAATATGTGTTTTGATGTCCCCTACCACCCCTAAAAGTTTGTCGGTATGTTTATGGTACACCCTGTGTATAGAAAATATCTATATTAATAATTTTCTGATCAGCGAAGTTAAGCGGTCAGTACTGGGATGGGTGACCGAAAAGTTAAGCGGTCAGTACTTGGATGGTGACCGAATTTAACAGTGATATTTTTTGTTTTTGTACTTGTATAATTAGTACAAATTATATAGCTAAACAATAAAACTATTAAAAACAAACCTTGCTATGTGAATGATCCGAATAAAGGATACTTATTTTTCAAAAGTTATAGATTTTTTTGTGCAGGGAAGTCACGCAGCTGAGGTACTCAGTTATGGAGCTGAGACTCGACGGGTATTCTGATAAAATTACAATACTTAGTGATAAGGCGATATATGTTTATTGTTCGATATCAGAAAAACGAAAATAAAACAATATTTTTCTTAAGTAATGCTTACAATTAAAATTTAAAACGAATAAGAAAAAAAATTATCAACAACTCCATTTAAACACTTTAAACTAACAAAACACAATATTTTAGATTCTTAGGAAACATTACTTCAATAGGTAAATTATATTTATTAAACTAATAACTAATAAGTATTCTGTGATCAACAAAACAACTGAAAAAATGTGGAACTCATCAAAACATTTTTTTTATATTTGGTAGGTTGAAAATATGTCGCTCACGGTTGTTAACTATCGGACAATCCAGAATAGCTACCATACCATGCAACAGTGCTATGAAGTGTCCTCTGTTATAGGAAATACAAAAA
The DNA here is from genome assembly GCA_036346205.1 of Vesta saturnalis. Taxonomy (NCBI): domain Eukaryota; kingdom Metazoa; phylum Arthropoda; class Insecta; order Coleoptera; family Lampyridae; genus Vesta; species Vesta saturnalis. The sequence continues at coordinate 2,897,321 of JARFJB010001942.1, forward strand.
AATTGCCAACTGCTGATTTTTTGAAGAATTTTACAAAATATTCGCTTCCGTTTTGAACAGCCATTAACACTGCACTGTAGTGCTTTATAATTTTTTTTCCTGTAAGAACGTAATCATTTTCTTTGGCTTGAAGTTCTTTTTCTGTGTAGTTGATCAAGGACAGATTTTCATCTTCATCTTCGTTATCTGTGCAACTTTCATCGACCACCAACTTATCACCTAAAGATTTAGTTAAGGACGAATAATTGAAAAAAAATAGGAATACGTTTGGTTTGAAATATTTTTACTAAAAGAAATTAAATTACAACATTTAATAGTAAAAGGATACTTTTTCTTCATTTGGGTAAACAAGAGCCCCTAATCCTTACTTTTCTGTACCACATTCGGTACATGTGTTGTTTTGCTACAAATATTTTCTTTTTCCTTTATCAAAACCTTTTCTCTTATACTTTTCCACGTTTCGTATTTTGTCATGTCATTTTTTTCAAATTCAAGTATTTCGATTGCTTTATTTTTACATAGATCACATTTCCGTTCCAAACATGTTTTGTTAGTGTGATTTTCTCTGCAAGTTAAACTTTTAATAATGTTATAAGATGTTGCTTCTTTGATAATATTATGTACCTTCAATTTCGACACGAATAGGTTCATGTTGGCATGCGTTTCACATAAACAAGTTTCCCTGTCCTTTGCTGTTAGAAAAATAACCCAAAAAGGACGCATTCTACAAAACAAAGCGTAACTTATTCTAATTCTTGGATAAGCGCCCAAGAATATGTGATGTAGTTCTTTCAGAGAATAATTCAAATATATGTTTTGTTTTTTTAATTTTTTTGTATGTTATCGTATCATTTTTTCCAGGGCACAAGCGACTATCGTCATCGGTTTGGAAAAACATTGACACTTTCCTTCTTATCTCCTTAGATTTTTCATTACGAAAATTACCATTCTTTTTTGAGCAAACAATTCGCGAAGAAGAAACTGTGTTTTCTGATTATTTGCCCAGAAACGTCAGCAATTAGTTTTCGTTTACCGGCTCTAGTTTTCCGTGAACAAAAGTTTTCTTTCAACTGTGAACAAAGCACTTCCCCGAATAAAAGCTTTTTTTCTATAGCTATAGTAACCGTTTGCCATTGCAAAAGAGCTCTCACTTTTTTGTTGGAGAATCCCCAAGGTTTTTTGGTTGTCTGAAGAGTCTTTTTTTCTCTTTTTAGTTTCTTTTTCAGTTCCGCACTTTTCATTCTCAGTTCTTTTCTGTGCCTACGTCTTCTTTTACGTCCAGCAGCTACTCTTCCTGAATGCTGTGAAGTACCACCTGTATCTCTTTTAAATTCTGGCGGGGGTGTAGAAGGGGGTGTTAGATCTCTTTCCAACATGTGCGCCTTTTTTTAGACTCATATGATTTTTTACTCCAGTTTCTAATAGACCTTTTCTCACGTTCATTAATTTGATTTATACTTTTAATTGTTCGCTCGGCTTTTCTTTGTTATGCCTTTCTCTTTATTTTCTGTTTGCCTCTCCGTATATTTCGGGGTCATAGCGTGTGTCTTCCCTTAACTCTCGCATAGCTATTTTTTTCTTTTCATTTTGTTTTTTTAAGTAAAAGAAATATTACGGATAATTGACGCATTAATGCTAATGTCTCAGATCCATTACAGAACCTCAGTTCCGTTACCACTCGCTGGTAACGGAACTGAGATTCTTCAGCATTTATAGCCGATCAAAATTTCTATTTTGAGGTTGAAAATTTTAAACTTGGAAACCCGTTACAGTTTATTAAGAACAATTGAAGGTCAGTGCATCATCAAATAATTTTATCATAATTAAAAATTTACATGTACACGGGACTGAGAATTAACAATGTCATTTTTACCTTTACAAAGAACAATCACTAAAATATCAGAAACTGATTTGTATTCAAAGCGATGGTACAAACAAACACCTGCTTTACACGACTAATGCAAATATGAATGCAGATGCCATGTATCGGATTTTTTTATAGACTAAGCTTCTATTCACAGAGCTGAGGTGACAGTACCGAAACACAGGAATTCTCTAGCATAAGAAGTTCATGTTCAAAAAATGTTAGCTGATACCATTTAATATGAAGAGATTTTGAGTTTTTGATTATGAATTTTTTACTTATGAATGAAGTTTTTATATTTATAATTGTTTAGTTCATATATTGGATTGACATATTGCATATGGGGACATGACACGTAGCTGAGTTATTATATTTGGGAAATTAAATGAAACTTGTGCAATTAAATAATAAATATTAATTTTCTTCATCAAAGCACACACAATAGCAGGGATATGAATTACGAATCACGAAAACTATAGACATAAACCTTCGTATTGAAATCTTTTAGCACGAACAACTCTCAATCATTCATTAGAGACAGCCAAATTTTCAAACATCGGTTGCACACAAAAATTCTTTTTTTTTGTGTGCTCATGCTTATGGTTAGTAGATACCTATTTTAGCTTATGTAGATCTTGTTAGTAGACTGTTTCGGAGTCCTCCTCCTGGTCATGCTTTTCTTGTTGGTATTGCGCTGTCATGTGCGAAACCTTAGCGAATTTCGGGCTCACATGATATTCACAAAAAGTTGACTGTATCCTTCACTCTGTGTATAAAAAATTATAATACATCGTAACTAGGGAAGTACATACAGTTCAAGCTTGAATCGATTGTGACTTGCCTCCTCGATAGCTCAGATGGAAGAGCCCCACTCTAGCAAAGTGGAGGTCGTGGGTTCAAGTCCCACTCAAGTTAATCTTTTACTGTATGTACTTTAAAAGTTAATTTTAAATTAAATACAATCAATTATTATTAAATTGAACTTCTGTCGTTCGCTAAACCAATTTCTATAGTTATCTATTACTGTTGCATACAGCAAATAAAAATTAAAAATCAGTCACGTGTTGTCATATATTGTCTATATATATATATATATATATATATATATATATATATATATACTGTGTCCGAAATTGGTGCTGCATGTATGTCATGTATGGACAGTGTTTCTCAGGATTCGATTACCATTCCAGAAGTGCTATTACATTTTATCAATTATTTTTGGTTTTTGAAGAAATCGCGGGAAACCAAAATGGTGCATTTTTGACGGACCCCCGCAGCTCGGTTATAAGAGAACATACGGTGTTTTGGTATAAATATTCTAGGAGTACTTTTTTAAGAAGTTTACAATACAAAATAAAACAAAAGAATATCTTTTTCAGATTTCGAGATAATGACTGTAGCTTTCTTTTTTCTTATGGACGCCATATTGGATTATTAATGCATTAAATACCATTTTTTTCCTCTTTTCAAAAATGTATCACAACATAGTATTTTCTATTCTGTCTCCCCACCTACATTAACTCAATGTAATGAATAATCTTAAGGCGACGCCAGACATGCGGCATTCGGTGAGTACGAGTGACTGTTCGCTGAATGGCGAGTAGTGAGGACGGGTTAGTTTCTACTTGTCGATGACCAATGTTAGTGTTTGTTCAGTTCTCGTGTAGTTCCCGTGGTTTGTCGGTGTTTTATGCAACTTCAAAGGGAGGGAGTTCGTCGTGTTAAGCGTTAAATCTGCATCCACATATTCGTCTTTTTACAAGCAAAAATCTGAGGATAGCGGATAACTATAGTAAGTATATCGTTGAATTATCGAATTGTTTCTTTATTATTTATTATCATGTAGAATTAAGAAATGGACTGGTCTAATGACGCAGTTTTTGAATTCTTGGAGTGGAAAATTAACCTGTAATATGGAATCCATCTTTACCAAACCATAAAAATCGGAATGATGTTTATGATGCTTGGACCCACATAGAAGTTGGGATGAGTCAGAAATACGCTGTCAATGAATTAAAAAAAAGGGTTCATTAATGGCATCATTTAGAGCCTGTTTAAATAAAGTGAAAGAAAGCTTGAAAAGCGGAGCAGGGACCGATGAAATTTACAAACCAGCGTGGTTCGCCTATGAAAAAAAGGCCACATTTCTCCAGGATGAGGATCTTCCAAGATAGACTATAAATACAGAGGTAGGTAATTATTATATCGAATAAAATAAATTTATTCATCCTTTAAGGTCATATACAGTTAGTGAAAAAATGAAACGTGTATAAATAGTGTAATTTTAAATTAGCAATCTTGCCGAGGTATCTTTCCGCAGGTTATGAAATACTCATCAAATACATTTCTTATTTCTTTAGCATCCATGTTAGGCTTTCTAGCAATGTTTCGCAGTGGTAATAAGGATATTATAGTGTCTGTATTTGCTTCATGCCACACGCCCTCTATAATGTTTCCATCTTCGTCATAGTCCAAGGGACCGTTTGGAGAATAGAGGGATGTGGATGTTTTACTTCTTCTTAAAACATTGTACAAAACAACACAGGTCATAACAACTAAAGCGACTTTATCAGGTTAAAGCAACATTGGTTTCAGAAGTACTCTAAATGCATTAGCCAATAGTCCAAACGTATTTTCTACATTTCTATGCGCTCGCGATAGCCGATAGTTAATTATTCTTGACTTGCTACCTTTGTCATGTTTTCCTGGGACTGGTTTCATAATTTTTTCTGTTAATGCAAATGCGTCGTCTCCAACAAGTACATAAAGCACTTCTTTATTTCTTCCTATCAATGGCTCTGACAGAGGAAAATGCAATTTATTTTGTTCAATTTCTTTAAAAAAGCGAGTATCTCGGAATGCTGCTCCATCACTAAGTCGAACTTGGCATCCACAGTCAGCAAACATGAAACAATACTACACTGAAATATTGTTTGTAATTGTAGAATTCAGATTCATAATTAGTAGGCGCTTGTATCGAAGTATGTGTTCCATCGAGGGAACCCATGCAGTGGGCAACATTGCAGTGCTTGTTAAACTGGTCAGCTACACTTTTCCATTCGTTAGCATTTTTAGGAATCTGCAGAAAAAAAAACATTGTACCTAATAATATTGATAAAGGATAAGTGATAATACGATTCTAATAGTTTAATGTTTTAGGAAATTTTGCCCGAAGAAGGTGGCGACAATGATGAAGAGGAAACTATTGCTGCAGTTGCCACGGGAACTAAGAGACCTGCACAGGATAACATTGAAAACGACGGTATCTTGGCAAACAAAATATTAATTTTATTGATCTAACGCAATAATTTCTTAATTGCTGTATTGGTATTGCCTTTGACGAATAAGTCTGCTTTTAAAGCTCCTGCACGGTAAAAGAGTAAAGTAACTGAAGCAAAGGAAATTAAAGATAAAATGGACAATGTTATGGTTTGAAATGAAAATGAATTCCTGTATTTCACATGCTAATAATGAGATAAATCCTACTCTCCAAATGAACATTTTATGTGATCAGGACTATAACTATATACAAAGCTCATCATCAACTACATCCCAGTCTTCAAGTTCAAACCATACTTTTATCCTACCTTCACAATCACCTTCAACTCAAAATACTGATATTCTTGCTGCTAAGAATTGTGTTCCTCTAGTAAAATTGTTTACTACTTTTGAATAATGTTACCTATAATTTCATAAATGAGCATTTTCAGAAATTTTTCTTTACTTTAAAAAATATTACCCTGCAGAATTGCAACAATGGCACTGCAAACTTCTGGGATTATTTCGGAAATAAGTTGTGCTGAAACTTTGAACAAGTAGTGAAAGCGTTTAAAACTGTCCTCTGTTGCAAGAAATCGGAGGGTTATCGCAAGGTGCTCATTTGAAAGTAGATAGTTAAAATCCTCCCTTGACATCCGGCAGAAATTTCCAAATTTTCCGGATGGTGCCTTTAGCAGATCTGTCGTTAAATTTGTCGCACTATAACTAAAATAAACCATATTTCATACAACTGGAATATTTTGTCCAAATACATATAAAAAGGAAATGTTAAATTTCAAAAGGCAAATTGTTTTCAGCTTCATTACCTACATTTTTCTGCTTTCATTAAGTGGCACCATCCACCATCTCCTTCTTCTCGGTTTCTTCTTTATTTTGTTCAATAACACACTAACACAAGATATGACCGTAATAAAAGCAGCTAAACCAATAACGAGCTCTGGATCGTTATCCACTGCGATCAGCAAAAATATACAGGGTGCTGATCCGACCGCTGGGTAATAACATTTTACATGTAAAATCACACTTACACAATTTCTTGTCCCCCTAATTAATTGGTTTAGAGCAAAAACATAAGAGATCAATGTTTTTCAGAATTAAAAATGCTATATGATAGGTCAGTTTGTTATTCTCAAAATAATACTTGAAAAAAGAAAACAAAGAATTGAATTAGTAATAATTTAAACAAAAACACACAATTCCCATGATATTAAAACAAAATGTTACATTATCAACAACTGTCAAGTTTTGACGTTTTTAATAGTACAGAAGACAAGTAAGAATTAAATAAATCCACACTTATTAATAATTATTTCAATAAAATTTAACAATAAGTAATAACAATAAAAATGATGTACATTAATAATTAATATTGCAAAGGTTTGAAATAATGAGAATCAAGAGAAGAATAAACAAACATTGATACGAATTCATTAACAGAAATTATTAATAAAATCAAATTAAATGCTCAAAGAGACCTCCATTAACGGCTAAACATTGACAAGTCTATCATAAAAATGTCTGGGAACATTTGCAAGTTGCCAGTTCGATAAATCGCATGCATTCTTCGGAAATTTTCTTTTTCAAAATCTCGATGTTTGCATGTTCTAGCACCATACATTTTTGATTTTAAATGACCCCACAGAAAGAAATCATTTAGTGAACGAGCTGGCCAATTCACCGGTCCACCTCGTCCAATCCAGGTATTTGGATAGCATTCATTTTAGGAAGCAGTGACGTCTCTTGTAAAATGCGCAGGACAACTATCCTGTTGAAACCATACCACATTTTCTCTTGCGGCAGCATCTATGGCCGGGCCAATCTCCGTTTGAAGCAGCTCAAGATATTTTCAACAAACAAGTTTCGAACTTCAGGTAGACTACTGCCGGAATAAATCCACTTCAGAAATAGATTTTTTCAACAATTGTATAAGACACTATTAATTTATTGAAAACCGCGTTTGAAAATCGGAGCCTTCGGGATTTTACAAAACATCAAAACTGACAGTTGTTGATAACGTAACATTTTGTTTTAATATCATGGTAATTGTGTTTTTTTTTTCAAATTATTACTAATTTAATTCTTCGTTTTTTTTTGCAAGCACTATTTTGAGAATAAAAAATGGATCTATTATGTATCATTTTTAATTCTGAAAAACGTTGATCTCTTATGATTTTTCTCTAAACCGATTAGGGGAGCAGGAAATTGCATAAGTGTGATTTTAAATGTAAAATGCTATTACCGAGCGGTCGGATCAGCATCCTGTATAATACTGTATATTTGTTCTTCTCACAGAAACTCCATACATGACGAACTACGAATATGTGGTTTTAAGGTGCTCGCCATTTGGTGACTACTCCGCGAACACCTCAACTACCTGCCAAATGGCGGTAATCACTCGGTACTTGCCGACGCCGTATGTCTGCGCCGCCTTTAAATTATTATAAAAATTAAATTAATTATTAATTATTGCTTTGGGCCTTTTCTTTCTCAATGAGAAGTTACCATAATTTCCTTAAATTTCCTGGAAGTAGTTCAATTGTAGAATTGGAATAAACTGCATTCGACAAAAAAAAACAGAAACAATTTACAGTAAACAAAAATAAATACTGAAGCATTTAAGTCATAGTCGTAAATAAGTGCACGGTTAAAATTAAAACGCAAAACTATACTAGACTTTTATTTTCATATTAAATAGGAATAACATGAAGGTAATTAATTCACTTTACTCTTGCAAATGTCTTGCAAAGTATGAAGATAAGTTTTATCAAAACTGGGTCCGAATTAAATGCATACCAAAATTATAAAACCGTAATGAACCCACGTATTCTAAGCGGTGTGAAGTTAGCCCCTCCCTCTCCCAACCGTCGAAATTTTCCCTTTTTTCAATTGTAATCAGTAGAAGACAGGCACTTGACGCCATCTTGGATTTTGTGACGTCACTTCCGGTGCACCTTTCCCGCCACTTTTTTTACACGTCCACGTGGGAGTCGTATTTTTCACCCCTATTTTTGACGGCTTCTTTTCGGTGGTCATTTTCAACCCTTGATTTTCACCCTAATTAGGACCTTTGAATAGTATTAAGAACCTTTTTGGCGGTTCACACCTATGGCTTCTTTTCAGTGGTCATTTTCAACCCCTTGATGGAATTTTCACTCTAATTAGATCCCTTTTGGCTATGTTAAGAGCCTTTTTGGCAGTTCAGCCCCTGGAGGGTAGGCAAATGGACGCGCACGTGAGCGGCATATTTTAGGTCTTAAGATTGAGCTTGGGTTTGGTCTTGGAGTTGGTTTTTTGGGGTTGGCCTTGGAGTTAGTCTTGGGGTTGGGGTAGGGCTGAAGGCTAGGGGTGACAACTATTTTTGGTAATGATATTGTAGACCATTTTGTTTTTGTTGACCCTGTACCCTGATTGGAGGAGCTAAGTCTCTGCATTCTGATTGGTTATATCGGGAAATTTGCATTTGTATTCTAACAAGGGGCCATGATGCTAACTTGTAAGACAAGTGTAGGTCTTCAAAACTTGTTCTTGGGGATTCGCCCATGTGGCAGCCCCCTAGTTGGAAATGGTATGGGGCCCTAACCTTATAAAACAAGTGCAGAAACTAGCTCTCGGGCATTCGCCCCTGTCGCGGCTCTCTTGGTGCAATTGTGTGTGGGTTCTAACCTAATCTTATAAGACAGGTGTAGGCCTTCGCCCCCGTCACAAAAAAATTGTATTCTAATAAGGTGGCCCTAATGCTAACTTTAAGACAGGACTTGTATCAGGGTCTGCGCCCTGGCTCCCTTTTAATTAATTTTTAGCGCCATCTAGTGGCGTATAGACGAATGAATATTTTCTGTAATAGAAGTTGATCATGCACACCTCTCTCTTTCTCTCTCTCGTTTATTCGTCTCTCTCTCTCTCTCTCTCTCTCTCTCTCTCTCTTTCGGCTCTTTCTCACACACAAACAAATCAATTAATTAATTAATCAATCAATCTCAAACAAATCATGCTCGATTAAATCAATCAGATCAATCTCAATCAATCAACCGAAATCAATAAATCATGTCTTACAGTTTGTGGAAACCAGCTTACAACTCAAAAATGAATACATTAAAGTCTAAATTAAATATTACGTGAAATAATAAATAATTTATACCCTAATGCAATGGTGCTTTTTATATAGGCAGATTCTCTTTCTAAACAGTCACCACTTATACATTCGGAAAATTATGTCTGATTTATTTGCATATTCATGTACATGCACACAAAATTGGTTTATAGAAACGCGTTCATTAACAGTTATAAAAACCTCACTAATAGGACTGGAAAGTAATAATTACTTATATATATATATATATATATATATATATATATATATAACAGAGTTAAATTAAATTAACATGTTTTAAAAATATCAAATTGATATAATGGAAATAAAAGACCAAAGGTTTTAACGGTTTATTATTATATGCGAATCTATAACTACAAGTTTAAGGTCCACGAACACGTACCTGCTATTGCAGATCTGATTTTATGACGTCATCCTATAAGTAATAGGTAATACATTTAAAAATCTTTATCGACATTTTTGTTAGCAATATCAAGTAAAACATATATTAAAAAATAATACGCATACCTTCAGATGTGTTTTTCTTTCAACTGTTCTAATAATAACCATACGTTGAACTGAAATATTTTTTATACAGCTCACTAAACACGTTTTCTCCTTATGAATGGCTGGATATAAACTGATGATCTCTATTATACTTACTGCTGTCCGTATTCACTTTTCACTTTCGCATACTATTTAGAGCCACCGTATATGAATCTGTATACAAAACGATGTTTGATGTTTACATAAATCAAAGTGTTTACAAATATTTTTAAAATTTGCTGTTGCAAAAAAGACATTAAGCCCCAGATATTAGGTGGAATAATAATCATTTTCTACCCTAGCGTTTTATACATTACCTATCTAAGCAGTCATCACCTTTACATTCGAAATTAAATTTGATTTATCTGTATGTTCAATTACTCGCACACACACACACACACACACACACACACACACACACACACACACACACACACACACACACACACACACACACACACACACACAGTACACACACACACACACACACACACACACACACACACACACACACACACACACACACACACACACACACACACACACACACACACACACACACACACACACACATAAATTGCTTTTAAATAAATGATCTGTAATTAATTAAACAGGTAATTAAGAAATAAACACCATATTGCAGATTTTTTTTTTAGCTATTATTTAATATAATAATAAGGAGCCTAATGCTAACTTGTAACACAGGTGTAGGGCTGCGCAACTTGCTCTAGGGGCTTTGTCCCTTGTCGAGGCCCCAATGGCGGAAAATTTGAATTTGCATTTGTATTTAAGTCTCTGCAGGTTATGGCTGGAAATATGAATCGGTATTATAATAAGAGGTATAATGATAACTTGTAAGACAGATCTAGGGCTTAGCAACTTACTTTCAAGCCCTCGCCCCTCGACCAAAGATTTGAATTTGTTTGTGACGCCATCTATGAGGGGAAATCTGAATTTGTATTATAATAATAATAAGGAGGCCTAATATGCTGACTTATAAGACAGACATAGGGCTTCGCAACTTACTTACTTTCGGGTCTTAGCCCCTGGCCCCTTGGCAGGATATTTGAATTTGGATTTGTATTTAAGTGTTTACATTCTGATTACTTATTGCGAGAAATTTGAGCTTGTATTCTAATAAGGGACCTATTGCTAGCTTATAAGACAAAACATTGGAAACTGTATTAGGGCCTGCGCCCTCCTGTCGCGCCGCTTGTTGGGAAATTTGAATTTGTCTTGTCATCTAGTTGTGTATGGCCTAATGATTGTTTTCTGTAATAAAGGTGGCACCATCTAGCGTTATATTTGTAGGACTAATCAGGGTTTTGTTTGTGGCACCATCTAGTGATATATTTTTTAAACTAGCGAATGTTTTCTGTAATAGCGGCGGCGCCACCTAGCGGTATATTTCTAGGACTAATTAGGGTTGTTTGTGGTGCAATATAGTGGTGTAAAGGCTAATGAATGTTTTCTCAAACATACAAATCATTTAATCAAATCAAATTAATCAAATCAATTAAATACCAAACTGATTTAACTTAATCATACAAAATCAGCTCTCAATTCAACAGATAGTAGTATGATTAAACTCACAGAGTGCAAAAGAAAGTCAATCTCACACTTACTGTAGCTACCCATCTAACTGCGCGCGAGTATTGACCTAACCACACTCTAATATCTTCCCTAGGGGCATATTTATAGATCTAAACTCCTAAGACGGTTGCGAAGGCTGTTTCGGCGACCCTTATTCCAAACTTCTCCGAAGATAACCGATTCTACCCGAACATTGACCAGTGCGCCAGCGCACAAGACCCAAGGCCAGCAGCATTCTCGTTTCTAGTGCGGTTCGCTTTTTAAAGTGTAACCGTCATCCAGTGAGCATTATTATAATGTATTCTCCTGTTTATGAGCCATCATCAAGGGACATTAGAGATTTTACTGACTTGTTAATAAACTATTACAGCATAACCGTTCAAGATGATGATGGAAACGATGACGTGGATGAGCTGAATGTATCTCACATCCAAGGTGATGGTGATGATTCGCAGAAGAGGAAGAAGAGCAATGAGGTAGAGGAGAAGGACGAGTCTCAAAGCCATGATGATAACGACGAATCACGGTTCAAGAAGAAGAAGACCGATAAAGGATGTGATTAAATAAATGATGTATTGTTGTTTATAGTAATAATAGTATATCTTCAAACGCTAAGCTTTCCTTCAATTTTGTTAATAAACTTGTTTTACCTAACGGTGTTTGAACCTGCACTAGCAATGCTGCAGTTAATGCGAAAGGGCGGTTAGATACAATAAGTGTGAGATTGGTTTTCTTTTGCACTCTGTGAGTTTAATCTTACTACTATTTTTTGAATTGAGAGCTGATTTTGTATGATTAAGTTAAATCAGTTTGGTATTTAATTGATTTGATTAATTGATTTGTATGTTTGAGAAAGAGACGAGGGAGAGACGAACACGATCAACCTCTATTACAGAATACATTCATCAGCCTTTACACCACTATATTGCACCAGAAACAACCCTAATTAGTCCTAGAAATATATCGTTAGGTGGCACCGTCCCTATTACAGAAAACATTCGCTAGTTTAAAAAATATACCACTAGTTGGTGCGACAAACAAAACCCTGATTAGTCCTACAAATATAACCTTAGATAGTGCCACCCTTATTACAGAAAATATTCATTAGGCCATACACAACTAGATGACGAGACAAATTCAAATTTCCCAACAAGCGCCACGACAGGAAGGCGCAGGCCCTAACACAGTTTCCTATGTTTTGTCTTATAAGCTAGCAATAGGTCCCTTACTAGAATACAAGCTCAAATGTCTCGCAATAAGTAATCAGAATGTAAACACTTAAATACAAATCTAAATTCAAATTTCCCGCCAAGGGGCCAGGGGCTAAGACCCGAAAAGTAAGTTGAAGCCCTATGTCTGTCTTATAAGTTAGCATTAGGCCTCCTTATTATTATTATAATACAATTTCAGATTTTCCCTCATAGACGGCGTCACAAACAAATTCAAATTTTGAGTCGAGGGGCGAGGGCCTCAAAGTAAGTTGTTACACCCTAAATCTGTCTTACAATTTAGCATTATACCCCTTATTATAATACAGATTCATGTTTCCAGCCATAACCTGCAGAGACTTAAATACAAATACAAATTCAAATTTTTCGCCTTTGGGGCCTCGACAAGGGACAAAGCCCCGAGAGCAAGTTGCGTAGCCCTACACCTGTCTTACAAGTTAGAATTAGGCTCCTTACTATTATATTAAATAATTGCTGAAAAAAAATCTGCAATATTGTCTCTATTTATGTCTAATTACCTGTTTACTTAATTACAGCTCATTTATTTAAAAGCTATTTGTGTGTGTGTGTGTGTGTGTGTGTGTGTGTGTGTGTGTGTGTGTGTGTGTGTGTGTGTGTGTGTGTGTGTGTGTGTGTGTGTGTGTGTGTGTGTGTGTGTGTGTGTGTGTGTGTGTGTGTGTGTGTGTGTGTGTGTGTGTGTGTGCGTGCGTGCGTGCGTGCGTGTGCGTGCGTGCGTGCGTGCGTGCGTGCGTGCGTGTCGTGCGTGCGTGTCGTGCGTGGTGCGTCGTGCGTGCGTGCGTGGTGCGTGCGTGCGTGCGTGGTCGTGCGTCGTGCGTGCGTGCGTGCGTGCGTGTGCTGCGTGCGTGTGCGTGCGTGCGTGCGTGCGTGCGTGCGTGCGTGCGTGCGTGCGTGCGTGCGTGCGTGCGTGCGTGCGTGCGTGCGTGCGTGCGTGCGTGCGTGCGTGCGTGCGTGCGTGCGTGCGTGCGTGCGTGCGTGCGTGCGTGCGTGCGTGCGTGCGTGCGGTGCGTGCGTGCGTGCGTGCGTGCGTGCGTGTCGTGGTGCGTGCGTGCGTGCGTGGTGCGTGCGTGCGTGCGTGCGTGCGTGGTGCTGTGGTGCGTGCGTGCGTGCGTGCTGTGCGTGCGTGCGTGCGTGCGTGCTGTGCGTGCGTGCGTGCGTGCGTGCGTGCGTGCGTGCGTGCGTGCGTGCGTGCGTGCGTGCGTGCGTGCGTGCGTGCGTGCGTGCGTGTGTGTGTGTGTTACAAGTTAGAGTTAGGCTCCTTACTATTATATTAAATAATTGCTGAAAAAAAATCTGCAATATTGTCTCTATTTATGTCTAATTACCTGTTTACTTAATTACAGCTCATTTATTTAAAAGCTATTTGTGTGTGTGTGTGTGTGTGTGTGTGTGTGTGTGTGTGTGTGTGTGTGAATGTGTGTGTACGTGTATGTAAAGGTGATGACTGCTTAGATAGAGAATGTATAAAACGCTAGGGTAGAAAATGATTGTTTTTTTTTGCAACAGCAGATTTTAAAAATATTTAAATAGTGTGCGAAAGTGAAAGGTGAATACGGGCAGAAGTAAGTGTAATAGATATAATTAGGTCTACATTCTAAATTAGTTAGTAAGGGAAAGCAATAGCCAGTTTACATCGTTTTGTATACAGATTCATATACGGTGGCTCTAAATAGTATGCGAAAGTGAAAAGTGAATACGGACAGCAGTAAGTATAATAGAGATCATCAGTTTATATCCAGCCATTCATAAGTAGAAAACGTGTTTAGTGAGCTGTATAAAAAATATTTCAGTTCAACATATGGTTATTATTAGAACAGTTGAAAGAAAAACACATCTGAAGGTATGCGTATTATTTTTTAATATGTTTTACTTGACATTGCTAACAAAAATGTCGATAAAGATTTTTAAATGTATTATTACTCTTATAGGATGACGTCATAAAATTAGATCTATAATAGCAGGTACGTATTCGTGGACCTTAAACTTGTAGTTATTGATTCACATATAATAATAAACCGTTAAAACATTTGGTCTTTTATTTCCATTATATCAATTTGATATTTTTAAAACATGTTAATTTAATTTAACTCTATGTTATATATGTATATATATATATATATATATATATATATATATATATATATATATATATATATATATATATAGTAATTACTACTTTCCAGTCCTTTTAATGAGGTTTTTATAACTGTTAAAGAACGCGTTTCTACAAAAACAATTTTGTGTGTATGTAATTGAATATGCAAATAAATCAGACATAATTTTCCAAATGTATAGGTGGTGACTGTTTAGAAAAAGAATCTGCCTATATAAAAAGCACCATTGCATTAGGGTATAAATTATTTATTATTTTACGTAATATTTAATTTAGACTTTAATGTATTCATTTCTGAGCTGTAAGCTGGTTTCCGCAAACTGCAAGACATGATTTATTGATTTCAGTTCATTGATTTAGAATGATCTGATTGATTTAGTTGATCATGATTTGTTTGAGATTGATTGATTAATTAATTAATTGATTTGTTTGTGTGTGAGGAAGAGCCGAAAGAGAGAGAGAGAGACGGATAAACGAGAGAGAAAGAGAGAGGTGTGCATGATCAACTTCTATTACAGAAAATGTTCATTAGTCTATACGCCACTAGATGACGCTAAAAATCAATTTTAACTCAAAGGGGACCAAGGCGCAGACCCTGATACAAGTCCTGTCTTAAAGTTAGCATTCGGGCCACCTTATTAGAATACAAATTTTTTGTGACGGGGGCGAAGGCCTATACACCTTTTTTATAAGATTAGGTTAGAACCCACATACAATTGCACCAAGAGAGCCGCGTCAGGGGCGGAGGGCCGTGAGCTAGTTTCTGCAATTGTCTTATAAGGTTAGAGCCCAATACCATTTCCAACCAGGGGGCTGCGACAGGGGCAAATCCCCGAAAACAAGTTTTGAAGACCTACACTTGTCTTACAAGTTAGAATTAGAGCCCCTTATTAGAATACAAATTCAAATTTTCCGCTATAACCAATCAGAATGCAGAGACTTAGCTGCTCCAATCAGGGTACAGGGTCAAGAAAAACAAAATGGTCTACAAGATAATTACCAAAAATGATTGTCACCCCTAGCCTTTAGCCCTACCCCAACCCTAAGACAAACTTCAAGGCTAACCCCAAAAAAACAACTCCAAGACCAAACCCAAGCTCAATCTTAAGGGCTAAAATATGCCGCTCACGTGCGCGTCCATTTGCCTACCCTCTAGGGGCTGAACTGCCGAAAAGACTCTTAACACAGCCAAAAGGGCTCTAATTAGAGTGAAAATTCCATCAAGGGATTCAAAATGACCACTGAAAAGAAGATGTAGGTGGGAAACGCCAAAAAGGCTCTTAATACTGCTAAAAGGTTCTAATTAGGGTAAAATCAAGGGTTGAAAATGACCACCGAAAAGAAGCTGTCAAAAATAGAGGTGAAAAAATACGCTTCCCACGTGGGCGTGTAAAAAAAGTGGTGGGAAAGGTGCACCGGAAGTCACAAAATCCAAGATGGCGTTCTACTGTAATAGTTTGTTGGTCGTTTGGCGGTGTTTGTTGGCTATTTTTGAACGTTTGTCGGTCTTTCATATTTATAATAATCACGATTATAATTTAGGCGTGAAGTTAGCCCCCCATCTTTCAAAATGTTACATTTTTGCGATTGTAATGGTTTGTTAGTCGTTTGTCGGTGTTTGTTGGCTATTTTTGAACGTTTGTTGGTTAAGAATAGCAATTCAGTATAGTGTGTATGGGTGATGTGCAATATAACAATATTCTTATAGAGCATGGCATAACCCAAAAATGTTTCGATTTAATTACATGCTGATATTTAGTACTTACCTACCGAAATGTTTCATTTAAGAATGCAATAGAGTATGGCAAATCTTTTAACGTACAAGACAAACCATCTTCTTATGTCCAATTCAACAAATATATGTTGATTGTAGGTTACATAACAAGTATTTCTACCACTACAAGACCTTTTCGAACATTTTATGTTCTTAATAGGTTTTATGATATAGCCTTGTAAATTCTCAAACCGCCTTCAGTTATAGTGTGATTTACAGATAGACTGTGCACATTGAATCTTTCAATTCGACGTTAATTATTTGAACATTCGCGAACTTCAACAGAACTAGGAAAATAGTGCACACTATTTTTCCAGCACTATCAAATCGTTAATTCTTGTAGACGTAATTTTGTCATCAACTTGCATCGCTACAATTTCCGGATATATTTTTCTTAATAGGGCAGCTCGTTTTTGTAGGATTAATTTATTTGGACCAAGATTCATAAATGATTTTAAAAATGAGAAAATTTCATAATTTTTTTGATTAATGAAATTTGTACAATAAACATTGTTTAATACAGCGCACAACATAATTTGCATAATTGAGTCGATAAGGCATGTATTTGATACAAAAGATTCATGTTTTCGAATCTAAGCACGCCGGAAATATTTCCATATGGTTGAAATTATTTACTCGTGTTCTTCTTAGGTGGTACCTAAAATGAATAACACATTTCTGTGTTGTTTCTGGAAAATGTTTGAAAATGTGATTGCTCACATGAATGCAAAATAAAGCATCTTGTATTCAATATTGTATCAATTCACGTAATTTCAGTTTCTATTAATTCTGTTCAGACCTCAAAGTAATGTATCGATTGCATAAATTGATCGATATGAATCTGCGCAAATGTTTTTACTCCGCATATCCAAAGCTGTGAAGTCATGTCATTGCGTAAGGTGCAATAGGTAAAAGCTAGCAAACGATTGCAATAAATAAAACTGAAATTTTTGTAAGATGAGGGTTCACCTCATCCCCGTATTTATAATCGTTAATTATTGTAAATATTAAAAACCGACAAGCGTTAAAAAATAGCCAACAAACACCGACAAACGACCAACAAAGGATTAGAATTGAAAAAAGGGAAAAGTTCAAAAATTGGGGGGTTAACTTCATGCCTAAATTATAATCGTGATTATTATAAATATAAAAAACCGACAAACGTCAAAAAGTAGTGAACAAACGCCGATAAACGACCAACAAACGATTTCAATCGGTAAAATGGTTAGGTGGCTAATTTCACGCCTTAACGATAAGCGCGGTTATTATAAATATAAAAAACCGACAAATGTTAAAAAATAACCAACAAACACCGACAAACGACCAACAAATGATTGCAATTGAAAAAACGTAAAATTTCAAAAGTTAACTACACGGCTAAATTATAATCGTGATTATTATAAATATGAAAAACAGACAAACGTTCAAAAATATCCAACAAACACCGACAAATGACCAACAAACGATTGCAATTGAAAAAGGGAAAATTTCAAAAGTTAAGGGGCTAACTTCACGCCTAAATTATAATCGTGAATATTATAAATATGGAAACCCGAAAAACGTTCAAAAATAGCCAACGAACACCGACAAACGACCAACAAACGATTGCAATTGAAAAAAGGAAAATTTCGAAAGTTGGGTGGGCTAACTTCACCCCGGTCGTATACTAATCTTTGCCGGACACTATCACCACAGAATATGGAAGCTACGTAGCTTCTATATTCTGTTCTATCACTACACAAGATCAAGTAGGTATTTTGTAAAAGAAGCCAAATTTTGCCACGCCGTTGAATAAATAAGATTTATACACTCTATAGCAGTACATAAAACCATCAATTACTAAATTTGCAGCGAAAATTTTCCATTAAATAAATCGAATTTATGCGCTCCACAGAAGTTGACACTAGCAACATTGTAAAATACCCCTTGTTTATGACATTGTTGACAGACTACTATAAAACTGTAATATCCGATTTAAGTTCGGCATTTTCGTTATGAAATTTTACTTATAGGTACAGTAACTAGTAAAACTTTGTAATGTGATATTTAGATGAGATTAATATATAATTTTCACCTAATTTTAAACACTAATGAAAACTACAAATAAGTACACAAAACACATGACACTGTTAGCGTTATATCAATACTTGTTGACACGTTTATACTCCTTTCAAATCCGTTTTTGTTATACGCAGTTATGTAGTTTGTCCGCAGTAAAATGGTCATTTTTCCACTTACATTGCAAATCAGTCGTTGTAGATCATTCTAAAATTAAAGCATCCCAAAAACTCTTGCGCGATTACAAATTTTGAGGTTCTACTGAAATGATGATTGTAATTGTTTGATGAGACACCCAAACCTAGATAACGCGTGATTTGATTTTCAAGTAAGTATTCACTTTAAAAATATTAATTTTAATTATATTCGCTATTTTGCCACATAAAAATGAAAAAAACTAAGCAACATGTATTTAAAATCAAAATTGGTCGAATAATAAAAAAAAGGCTGAAAATTTTATAACTAAATTTTCTTTCTTCTATATTTTAGGGTATGAATAAGAGATGCGGGTTTCACTAACCTAGTTAAGGATGATTTCTTCTCATTTTTATGTAAAAAAAAGTCATATTGTTGCATTTAATTTTTTAGAGAATTTTGAAATTTTCTGATATTATATCAAAAAACGCGCTCTAGCGGCATCAATAAAAATTAGACATATTACAGGTAAGATGGATTTGATGGAGCAATAAATGATCTTTCCAACAAGATTAAGTTTATTAAAATCAGTTCAGTCGTTTAGGGGTTACAGCTGTTTATTTAAAAATCACTGAATCACCCCCCACCACTTTATTTTAATAGATACGTAAAACAAAAAATACTCGAATAAAGCTGAGCTTTAAAAAGCATATAATTTTTTGGTACGTTTACTAGGTGGATTTCAGTAAAAAATCACTTTAAGAGTTTAAGATGGCGGTAACTCCTCCTGGCGGTTATCTTGCAAATTTGAAAATATTTTCCACAGTCTTTTTTTGGCCACTTTAGTAATAAAATTTTTTACCGCAACTCTCTACGACGATTAGTTTCCGAGAAACAGCACTTTGCATTCTTATCTGGCCACTCGGTACAACAAAAAAAGTGTTTTTCAACTTGAGTTCAAAGTAGCAGAGTAAAAGAAAACACTCTCTTCTCGTGTATTATACAACTTTTTTCTAAAACTACAATTAAAATTTTACCTTCCGCCATCTTGGATTTTGTGACGTCACTTCCACCCCTATGGTTTCTTTTTGGAGGTCTTTTTCAACCCCTAATTATTTTTGTTTTTACATACCTACGTGTGAGACCGTATTTTCCACCCCTATGGTTTCTTTTCGGAGGCCTTTTTCAACCCCTAATTATTTTTGTTTTTACTCGTCCATGTGTAGGACGTGTTTTTTACCCCTATTTTATGGCCGCCCACGTGCGAACTGGTATTTTCTATCCCTATGGTTTCTTTTTGGGGTCAATGCTGTATTATGTTCATATCCATCCGACCGTTAAAATGTTTGTATATTGTACGCCTTAATATTTTTTAAAGAAACTTGTTACGTATAAATTAGATGCGTTTTATAACTGTAATTAAAAATCTGTACAAGTAAATAAATAGATTAACAGCACACTTACCAGCTCTGTACTTAAAGAGCATTTTTGAGGGACTGATTCACGAGTGGTACCCGTTTTCTGTTACTCGTCTAATCAAACTAAAAACAACTTTCTATGTTTTTTACGTATTATGAATAGTTGATGTAAAAACTAGCTATTGATTTCCCATAATTAATTTGTAGAGTGTAAATATACAAACAACCTCATTATCTTTATCACACTTACTGCAACACGTATTTACCTTTCTCTTAAAATAATTAATAACAAAGCGGATTGAACAAAATGCTACACATACACACGCAAAATTGTTTTTATAAAAAACCTCATTAAATGCTTGGAAAGTAATAATTACATGTTTTAAATTCCACAACAATATGTAGTAAGAAATCATTTTTTCATGCCTACGTGTAGGAGTCGTTTTTTTGTTGACCATTTTTTATTAATTATATTTTATTAATTAAATAATTATTTTTAACCGGGGAAATTCTCGATCCTAATCTGTTGCCCTATAAAATGATCTTAAATCTGTAAAAGATAGTTTATTTAATCTGTGTCTACTCATTTAAAGGATTGATTAGGTAATAATTACGTGCGGGAAGAATTGACTGTATTTTCCCATATTACTTTATTAGCGTATTTTTATCAAATGAGATTGCATAATTACATTTAGTTTAATGCCTATCTACAGATTGTTTAACATACGAAATTTATTTATACATTGATTACGTGTTAACTTGTAAGACACGCTTCGCTGATCTACTCCTTACCTAGCAGTCAATATTCATATTACGGTCCTATATTTACAGAAGCGGGTGTGGTAGTCTCGATACCGTTTTGGTCGGAGGCGCCAGCGCAATGAACTCGAATCGTTTCGGGGACGGAGAAAATCAATATCGTGCTTATCCTTCAGTAACTCTGGAGCGCTGAAGCGAGTATGTCGTACTCGCAGGAAGCAATACACGCGAAATGCGCGTATGCACATGCACGATCTCGGGACTGTCTTTCTTTAATTATAACCGGTTTGATTATGCGTTTAGATTATTTATCTAACGGAATTAATTACGGACTTCGATACTAAATTTAATTATATACAATTTATCAAGGGAACAAAATACTTGATATTAAAACTACACTAAAATTAATTTGCTTTCACTAAGGTAACTAGTAAGATACACCAGGTCGTGTTTATATGATTAACTATCGGTAAATATTGGATAATTTACGTACTATCTAAGGTTTTAACTTTCAGACGTATCTCCCTAATTTATTTACAAATGATATCACACTAGGTGTTTCGCGATGGTTATGTTGACTACAAATTTATGCAACATGTCTCGTGTGTACTCTCCTGCGATCAAAGACACCGTGGGTGGTTATTGTGTTTATCTGTATGTATTGTATGCGCGTCCTAACATAATCTGCTAACTTATAAGATGATCTTAAATCTGTATTCTGATTAATAGATTACAAGTTTTCATTGTATTGTGCCCTTATCGTTGATATACGTTATTGCGCGCCTTCTGGTTTGGTAACCCAACGCGGTTTTATTTTGCCTCGGCTTTGCTCAATCGTGTTTATAATTTATTATAAACGGGGTGTGGTTCGTACTATTTGGTAGGCTTAACACTGTGACCTTAAATAAATATCTTAAAGCGTTTTAAAACGTGTATTAAATAAATTTAACATATAAACATATTAATAAACAACAAAACAAATGTATTTTCTCTTTGTGTTTAACGGCTCCTGACTCGTTCGCCTGGGGGCGGCTTCCTAGGTGCGTAACCGTTTCTGTAAATAGAGATATGTATATTATCTTAATCTACTCCTTACCTAGCAGGTAATATTCATATTACGGTCCTGTATTTACAGAAGCGGGTGTGGTAGTCTTGATAACGTTTTGGTCGGAGGCGCCAGCGCAATGAACTCGAATCGTTTCGGGGACGGAGAAAATCAGTATCGTGCTTATCCTTCAGTAACTCTGGAGCGCTGAAGCGAGTATGTCGTACTCCCAGGAAGCAATACACGTGAAATGCGCGTATGCACATGCACGATTTCGGGACTGTCTTTCTTTAATTATAACCGGTTTGATTATGCGTTTAGATTATTTATCTAACGGAATTAATTACGGACTTCGATACTAAATTTAATTATATACAATTTATCAAGGGAACAAAATACTTGATATTAAAACTACACTAAAATTAATTTACTTTCACTAAGGTAACTAGTAAGATACACCAGGTCGTGTTTATATGATTAACTATCGGTAAATATTGGATAATTTACGTACTATCTAAGGTTTTAACTTTCCGACGTATCTCCCTAATTTATTTACAAATGATATCACACTAGGTGTTTCGCGATGGTTATGTTGACTACAAATTTATGCAACAGATCTCGTGTGTACTCTCCTGCGATCAAAGACACCGTGGGTGGTTATTGTGTTTATCTGTATGTATTGTATGTAGGTGTATTAAGCGGGGTCTTAGTGATAACCAGGAGACGGAAGGCAATGGCCTGTCTAACCTAGTGAAGTAACAAAAAAAAGGTCGTAGGTCTTTACAGCCCTGTAACTAACCTTCACCCTCAATTGTTTGCGAGCGACGTGGGGGTTACCCCTTCGTGGCACTCTTGGTGTTAGTGTACTGTGTGTTTGCGAGTGACGTCGGGATCTACCCTGCGTGGCACTCTTGGCGTTAGTGTAAGGTTATAACTTCTAGAGACTCAGCCCGGCGTTATTTACGCGTGATAGTGTATTACTGGGTATGGTTAGATTGTATAATTAAACAACTTACGTGTCTTTTGATTGCAGTACAAACGTTAGGTCGCCCGGCGCAAAGTGGTGCGCGTTATCACACGGTCGCGATGGACTCCTCGGTCGCAATCAACAGGTCGGTGCTTACACGAAGCAATCGGTGCGGCGGCTACTGGTTTCTGGAACGGCGTGGCGGTCTCGGTCACGATCGGGCAGGCGGTGATAGATGATGAACGGAGAGATCCCCTCAGAGATCTTCTGATAGATTTTCTGATAGATCGATTTTCTGATAGAACGATTTTATGATCGAACGATTTTCTGATAGAACCATTTTTTTTGAGAGTAGCGCGTCGAGGGTTTATAAAGGTGCATCGGTGGGTCAGCCCGTAAGAGAGACGTGAGAGAGAGAGGAGAGGAGGTGGGAGGGAGAGAGAAGCCCTACACGTGTCTTACAATAACCATTCCACCACTATTTTAAATTGAAATTCGAGTATGCCGAGCCTAACTCAATATTAATGGTTTTTTTTTAAATTAATATTTAACCTATTTATTATGAGTTTTGTTGTAAACGAATAAGTTCAAGTTAAATTCATCAAATTGTGACACACACTTAACACTTTATTATTGTGTGTGTGTGTGTGTGTGTGTGTGTGTGTGTGTGTGCGTGTGCGTGTGCGTGTGCGTGTGCGTGTGCGTGTGCGTGTGGTGTGCGTGTGCGTGTGTGCGTGTGCGTGTGCGTGTGCGTGTGCGTGTGCGTGTGCGTGTGTGCGTGTGCGTGTCGTGTGCGTGTGCGTGTGCGTGTGCGTGTGCGTGTGCGTGTGCGTGTGCGTGTGCGTGTGCGTGTGCGTGTGCGTGTGCGTGTGCGTGTGCGTGTGCGTGTGCGTGTGCGTGTGCGTGTGCGTGTGCTGTGCGTGTGCGTGTGCGTGTGCGTGTGCGTGTGCGTGTGCGTGTGCGTGTGCGTGTGCGTGTGCGTGTGCTGTGTGCGTGTGCGTGTGTGTGTCGTGTGCGTGTGCGTGTGCGTGTGCGTGTGCGTGTGCGTGTGCGTGTGCGTGTGCGTGTGCGTGTGCGTGTTGCGTGTGCGTGTGCGTGTGTCGTGTGCGTGTGTTGCGTGTGCGTGTGCGTGTGCGTGTGCGTGTGCTGTGTGCGTGTGCGTGTGCGTGTGCGTTGTGCGTGGTGCGTGTGCGTGTGCGTTGTGCGTGTGCGTGTGCGTTGTGCGTGTGCGTTGTGCGTGTTGCGTTTGTGCGTTTGTGTCTGTGTGCGTGTGCTGCGTGTGCGTTTGTGCGTGTGCGTTGTGCGGTTTGTGCGTGTGCGTGTGTCGTGTGCGTGTGCGTGTGCGTGTGCTTGTGTGTGTCTGTGTGCGTGTGTCGTGTTTGTGTGTTTGTGTTGTGTCTGTGTGCTGTGTTTGCGTTGTGCTGTTTTTGTTTGTCTGTTGTGTCTGTTGTGTTCTTGTTGTGTGGTGTTGCGTTGTGCTGTTGTGCGTGTGCTGTGTGCGTGTGTGTGTCTTGTGTGCTGTTGTGCTGTGTGCGTTTGTTGGTGTGTTTCGTGTGCGTGTTTGCGTGTGTCTGTGTTGCGTGTGCGTGTGTCGTGTCTTGCTGTTGTGTTGTTGTGTTTGTGTTGTGTGTTTGTGTTTGTGTGTGTCATGGTGTGTGTTTGTGTCGTTGTCTGTGTGTTGTGTTGTTGCTGTGTGCTGTGTGTGTCGTGTTCTGTGTCTGTGTGTGTCTGTGTTGCGTGTTGTGTGTGGTGTGTGTCTGTGTGTGTCTGTGTTGTGTCTGTGTTTGTGTCTGTGTGTTTGTGTTTGTGTGTCTGTGTTCTGTGTCTGTGTGTGTCTGTGTGTTTGTGTTGTGTCTGTTGTGTGTTCTGTGTTTGTGTTGTGTGTGTTGTGTGTCTGTGTTTGTGTCTGTGGTGTCTGTTGTGTTGTGTGTTTGTGTGTCTGTGTTGTGTCTGTGTTTGTGTTGTGTCTTGTGTTTGTTGTGTCTTGTGTGTCTGTGTGTCTGTGTTTTGTTGTGTCTTGTGTTCTGTGTTGTGTTTGTGTTGTGTGTCTTGTGTTCTGTGTTGTCTGTTGTGTTCTGTGTCTGTGTCGTTCTGTGTTTCGTGTGTGTCTGTGTGTGTGTGTGTGTGTGTCTGTGTGTTCTGTGTGTGTCTGTGTGTTCTGTGTAGTGTCTGTGTGTTCTGTGTGTCTGTGTGTGTCTGTGTGTGTCTGTGTTGTCTTGTCGTGTGTCTGTGTGTTCTGTGTGTCATGTGTTCGTGTGTGTGTTCTGTGTGTCTGTGTTCTGTGCATGTGTCTGTGTGTGTGTGTTCGTTTGTGTGTCTGTGTTTTGTTAGTGTCAGTGTCTTGTGTTCTGTGTTGTGTCTGTTCTGTGTGTGTCTGTGTGTGTCGTGTGTGTGTTTGTCTGTGTGTTGTGTGTTCTGTGTGTCGTGTCTTCAGGCTGTGCTGTGCTGTGTCTTGTGTGTCTGTGTGTCTGTGTGTCTGTGTGTTCTGTACGTGTGCTGTGTGTGTCTGTGTGTCTGTGTGTCACTCACAGCGTCACACTCACACACTCACACATCACACCTCACTCTCTCACTGACGCTTCACACTCACATACTCATCACTCCACTGACACGCTTCACACACTCACTCTCACATTGCATCACTCACACATCACACCTCACACCACACACACCTACTCACACTCACACACTTCACACACCACACACCACTCACACTCACACCACACCACCACACTCACACACTCACACACTCACACACTCACACATCACACTCACACACTCACACACTCACACACTCACACTCACACACTCACACACCACACCTCACACACTCACACACTCACACATCACACACTCACACACCACCACACACTCACACTCACACACTCACACACTCACACACACCACACTCACACACCTACACACCCACACTCACACCACTCACACACTCACACACTCACACACTCACACTACCCACACACTCACACACACACTCACACACTCACACCCACCTCACACACTCACACCTCACACCACTCACACACTCACACATCACACACTCACACCACACTACACACCACACTCACACCTCACACACTCACACACTCACACCACCACACACACCACACACTCCACACTCCACACTCACACCACACACTCACACACCACACACACCACACACTCACACACTCACACACTCACACTCACACTCACACCTCACACACTCACACACTCACACACCCTCACACACTCACACTCACACCTCACAACTCACTCACACTCACTCACACACCACTCACACACATCACTCACACTCACACCCACACTCACACACTCACACACACACACTCACACACACACCACACACTCACACACTCACACCCACAACTCACACCTACACCACACTCACACACTCACACATCACACACTCACACACTCACACTCACACACTCACACACTCACACACTCACACACCACCACACTCACACCACACTCACACTCACACACTCACACACTACACACTCACACACTCACACACTCACACTCACACACTCACCACCACACACCACACTCACACTCACACACTCCCACACACACACTCACACACTCACACACCACACACACACTCACACACTCACACTCACACATCACACACACACACTCACACACTCACACTCACATCACACACTCACACACTCACACACCTCACACTCACACACCACACACTCACACACTCACACACTACACTCACACTCACACACTCCACACTCACACTCACATCACTCAACTCACACTCACACACTCACACACTCACACACAATCACCACACACTCACACACTCACACTCACACTCACACCCACACTCACACATCACACACCATCACAACTCACACACTCCACTCACACTCACACACTCCCACACCACACTCACACACTCATCACACACTCACACTCACACACTCACACTCACACTCACACACTCACACCACACTCACACTCACACTCACACACTCACACACTCACACACTCCACACACTCACACACTCACACACTCACACACTCACACACTCACACACTCACACACTCACACACACATTCACACACTCACACACTCACACACTCACACACACCTCACACACTCACACACTCACACTCTGACACTCACACACACACTCACAAACTCACAAACTCACACACACACTCACACACTCACACACTCACACACTCACACACTCACACACTCACACACTAACACACTCACACATTCACACACTCACACATTCACACACTCCACACTCCACACTCACATTCTCACACTCCACACTCACACACTCACACTCTCACACCCTCACACACTCACACACTCACACACTCACACACTCACACACTCACACACTCACACACTCACACACTCACACACTCCACACTCACACACACACACACTCACACACTTACACGCTCACATACTCACACAACACTCACACACTCGCACTCACACATTCACACACACACTCACACACTCACACAATCACACACTCACACACACACTCACGCACTCGCACACTCACACACACACACCCACGCACTCACACACTCACACACTCACACACTCACACAGTCACACACTCACACGCTCACACGCTCACGCACTCACACTCTCACACTCACACACTCACACTCACACACTCGCACATTCACACACTCATACACTCACACACGTCTGTAATTTTTTTATTTTTAGGTAAAATGGGAAGAAATAATGCTGGATTTAATACAACTCGTGCAGAATTTATTACAGAATGTGATCAACCCACAGATACAAGAACTAATGGTTGTTTTGTTTCAACTAAGAAAGCAATCATTTTGCAATTATTGCAATTCTTAGTTTATTAGGTGTGGGAGCTACTATATACCTCTATGGACAGAAACTTAATAAGGGCAATGTAAAAATGTACTATGTAATTAATAATTAACACTACCAAACTATTGCAGGAAGACAACAATTCAAATGATTTAGAAACTTTACTCAATGATTCTCTTAATAAAAAATATTTTGAAGACTTCCGATTACCTCTTAACATTTATCCTTTGCATTATCGCTTACTCGTTCATCCATTTTTGGATGAACCTAATTTAAATAACTTTACTTTTAGTGGGGAAGTCACAATTTTAATACATTGTAAGAATAACACAAATACTATTATACTGCATTCAGATAATCTTAAAATTTTTTATGATAAAATATCGGTAACTACAAGAAAAGAGGTAATCTTACAAACCTTGTCTGAACTTTCCCCTGACTTTTATCCTGAAATTATTGACATGGAAAGGAACACAAACAAAACCGGTATAGCTCAAACATCCACAAATACCGAGCATAAAATATACGGTGAACCCGAGAACAGTTTTGGTATACCGAAAAATGATCCAATTGTTGATTTAATACAGCAAACCAAACAAATTTTTATGTATCGTGCGCCTGAAGTTATTTACATTGAAATTAAAAATATTGAAGAAGTTAAAAACATGTCGAGATACATTATTCATTTGGGCACAAACTTACAAGCTGGAATGAATTACACCATAAACCTAAAATTTTCTGGCGTTATATCTGACAATCTTCTAGGCCTATATAGGGCGAGCTATTTAACTAACAATGGAACTACAAGGTAATAACCATAAACCCACCAATGCACGCAAAATATATTTCACTTTACAGGTGGATGTTAACTACACATTTTCAACCAATCTTTGCTCGTCGAGTATTTCCTTGCTTTGATGAACCATCTTTCAAAGCGTCTTTTGAAATCAGTCTAGCAAGAAAAACTCATATCAGTTCTTTATCAAATATGCCATTAAAGGAATCCGAACCAATGTTTGTACCACTTTGTGATTGTAATTCAAATCGTAAATAAACATTTTAGGTCTAACAACTCAGGATGGGTATGGGATCATTTTGAAATAACACCACCTATGTCGCCTCATTTACTAGCATTTACAATATCTGATTTCGAGTTTTTAAAACCCAATATAACTCTAGGCACGGTATTAAAAATTTGGGCTCCCAAGCATTTGCTGGCAAATGCAAACTACGCGTTAAACATTGCACCCAAGATATTGATTTATTTACAAAATTATTTTGGAGTTAAATTTCCCTTATCTAAGATTGACTTAGTTGTTGTTCCTGAGTTATACCAAAATGCCATGGAAAACTGGGGATTAATTACGTTTAGGTAAAACATGTATTCAAGAAAAACTTACAGTCTAAATTCTTTTAGGCAAGATCGAATATTATTAGATCCTAGTGCCGATAGTTGGGAGATAAAAAATTATATATTTAAAACCATGATCAATAAAATTGCGAAACAATGGTTTGGAAATTTAGTTACGATGGATTGGTGGTCTGAATTATGGTTGAGTGAAGGTTTTTCGACGTATCTGGAAGATCTTGTTGAAAATGCGGTATAGAAGTTACCTTCATTTTTTGCAATAAACACTATAGATAAAATTATATTAGATAGATCCAGCGTTAAGGGATTTAGACACTTTTGCTCTAAGGGTAACACAAACCAGTCTTGATTCAGATAAATTAAAATCAGTCCAAAGTTTACGTGTACAAATTAAACAACCAACACAAATTGAACAACTTTTTGATGATGTTGCCTACAATAAAGGAAGTTGTCTGATGAGAATGCTTAATTGGACATTAACTGAAAGTGACTTTAAGAATGGAATACATAATTATTTATCAACTTGGTAATATTTCATTTTCAAAAAAATTAATTTAATTTTTTAATTTGTTTAGGAAGTATAAAAGTACCACTGTAGACAATTTTTGGGATTCTTTCACGTACGTTGATAAAAACTTAATTCCTTTACCTAATGAAGTTTCTACCAAAGAATTTATGGATTCATGGATTACGCAAGACGGTTATCCTGTGCTTGAAGTGATGCGTAACTATGAAGAAGGATCTTTAATTGTAACCCAAAAAGGATTTGTTCATTCTCATAGTGCTGATCATTATTTGTGGTACATACCGTTAACGTACCTAAAAGAAAATGAAAAAGAACCAGTAAAGACGACTTGGATGAAAAATCAGAGATCCATTATGATCAGTAATTTCACCAATCCAGGTTCAAGGCAATGGGCAATTTTTAACATAGAGGGAACAGGTAAGCAAGTATAATCTTTCGCGATGTAAGCTCATAATTATACATTTCATTGGGTTTTTTATCGTATATTTCAATACAAACTGTATAAACTTTGTGCGTTTCTATAGCGATTGCAACTGTCGTCGCCAGTAAACAATGCAACATTTAACATTATCATTACTAAAATAAAATAATGTTTACTAGTAGATTTTTAAATACGTTTATCTAGTTGTTATAGTAAGTGTACTTCTTGCATTTACATACTTTAGAAATTTGTTTGACATTTCTATTGTTATAGAGGTTTTATTTTTTACTGACTGCAGTAGCTGGAGTTACTATCGAAACGTAAAAAGTGTCTCTAGTTTATATTAGAATACGCGATTTAAAGACTCTCAAGATAGTATGTATTGTAATGAATGTCCTTTTGGTGGGAATGCTACATTTATTTACTTCTAATTTTTGGATAATACTAAACACATTCATTACTTAACTACATTAATTAATTATAAGCTTGGAGCTAACACCTCATTCCAGTCTCATTTCACATTAAACCTTATCTACTATTCTTTACACCTACAACTGTCTTACAACTACCATTAATATTAATTTTATTAATTATTAAAGGGTCAACCAATGAAGCGGGAAGTACCCAATTTTTTCAGAAAATGTTTATTATCAAAACTCTTTTTACAAGTTTGATAGAGGGAAGTATGCCATTTTATGTTTTAAAAATAATTCCGCTCAAGTGAGAGCCATTTTTTTGTAAACACTCTTCCAAGCTAGATTGAAAATTTTCCATTACTCGGCGGACCACGACAGGTTGAATTCGCTCAATTTCTTGTGTAATGTTTATTGCTAATTCTGGTAAGGTTTATGGTCTATTACTGTATACCCTGCTCTTCAGAAACCCCCAAAGGAAAAAATCACATTCTGAAAGATCAGATCTTGCGGGCCACGAAATGTCGCCATGTTTGGAAATGAGTCGGCCCAGGAAAGGTTCCCTTAAAGCAGTCATAGACATAGAGCAGTATGACTTGTAGCCCCGTCCTGCAGAAAATAATTGATCTCTGGAAACCTAGGTAACTCTTCCGTCACAAATATTCTGATCATGTATGTGTAGCGGTTTGCCGTAACAGTTGTGGTGTTTCCTCTATCGTCTTGGAAAAAATATGGCCCAATAATACCAGATGATGAAAATTGCACACCACGCTGTAAATTTCGGACTATGTAATGGCTTTTGGTGTATCTCTCCTGGGTTTTCGTCATTCCAATAGCTACTATTCTGCTTATTTACATATCGGTTTAAATTGAAATGTGCTTTATCTGACATAAACATGTAATTAAAGTTTTCATCATCATGTGCACGTCGCAATACTTCTTCGCTGAAAATCCTGCGAGCAAGCATATCACCATGTTTCAACTCTTGGACCACTTGAATTTTGTAAGTGGAAAGATGCCTTTATGTAAAATTCGTCGTAACGATGTGTTTCTAATGTTTAGTGCAGAGCATGTTTCACTGCAGAACGCACTAGACTACGTGCTAGTGCTATTCGCACTCTATCAATGTTTTCCTCCCTTCCTAGAGACCTTATTACCCCTTTATGATTCAAGTTTAGTGTGGAGCCAGTTTCTTCAAACTTTCATACCCACTGTATAATTGTATGAGAGGACGCCACACTTCCATGTCGTGGAACATTGAAATTATTACGAAACAATCGTTGTACCGAAGTCACACACTCACCATTTTTATACAACGATTTTACGCAAAACGCACGCTGAACGCCTGAACACTTCTCCATGTTTCTGTTTACATGCCAGTAACTGTCAAACAATAACCGAGTCATGGAAACATTGACTTTTGGCAAAAAAAATTTGGCCGCAAAATCTCTTGATCTTTCGGTATGCGATTTTTTTGCGGATTTCTGAAGAGCGGGGTATAGAGTAACAGACCACAAACCTTACCGGAATTAGCATCGAACATCAAACAAGAAATTGGTCGAATTCAACCTGTCCTGCTCCGTCGAATAAATAAAAATTTTCAATCCAAGTTACAAGAGTGTACAAAGACATGGTTCCCATTTGAGCGGAATTATTTTTAAGACATAAAATGGCATACTTGCCTCTACTCAAACCTTTAAAAAAAGCTTTTGAAAATAAACATTTTCTTAAAAAATTGCGTACTTAAAAATTTCCCGCTTTTCTGACGGATCCTGTATTATTTCTCTTCTCTAGTATCAGTATGTATTACTTGCGATTTTGCGTTTTCACTATTACATCATGAATACTAGGTAGGTTTACAAAGTTCTTAACTTTAACTTAGTTACGTTACACCTCCTTATCGCCGGAAAAAAGATAAAACTATATTTTTTAGTCTTTGTTTTTCTCTCGCTGTCTTACTTATAGAATTCTCTCTTATACCGTCACAATTTGTTTTCTACTTTTACTACAACGTTTGGATATTTGCCATCTATATCTTTATATGGTGTGTATCAGCCAAATGGAATAAATTCGATAAGTAAATGGGGGAGTGTTCGATACAACGCTCGAACACGTCGATTGGTATTTTTAGTTGCACATTTTTTCAACAAAAACTTTTTATATAGGGTGTGTCATATAACTGCCCAATACCAACTTTTTTAGTTTAAATGCAACACCCCAGATATTATTCAATTTTTGGATTCTTCATAAAATTCTAGACATATTCCATGTACAATGTCTTATACCTGTCTTCAACAGTTTCGGGAATATTAAGTGCTTTTAGATTTATTGCAAAAATTAACATTAACAAAAGAAAATTATTTGATTTCAGAAATTCGCTACAACACACTCAATGCTTATTTCCCATTAAGGTCGTGATAATGAGAAAGTAAGCACAAACCATCAACGTTCCTTCTAACTGATATGAAATAAAAAAAAGTTATAAATAGTCTTGTTTGCTTTTGTTTAAAACGCCTAGCCTTAGCGAATTGATGTCTGTCAGTATAACAGTAGTTGGCAGTGTTATAGTCGTTTGAATTTCGTTAACCGCATATCAAAAAAATGATTCATATAACAGAAATTCAAAAAATCACAATTCTACAGATGATTCCTTATGGAGATAACACACGGACACAAATATAAGTTGCTCGCTTATTTCATGAAAAATTTCCGAATTTGCCGCTTACATCCCAAGGGACAATTAGTAAAATAGAAAAGCAGTTTCGCGAACTTAGACATGTAAGGCACATAAAAAAGCGGCTGCCAATGCAATAAGTGTTGGTACCAAATTAGATATTACGCTTGTGTTTCGAGTAAAACCCACATATCTCAATTCGAAAAGCAGCCGTATTGTTCGAACATTAAAAGAAAATAAAATGCATCCCTATAAAATGATACCAACTCAGGAACTCATGGAAGGTGGTTTTGATAGAACGTATTTTTGTGAGCAAATCGCAATATTAGATAACAATGTGATTCATGATAATCGTCAACATTGCCGCTATTGGTCTAGGGAAAGTCCTCACTGGATGAGAGATAAACATACGCAATACCCTGAAAACGTTAATGTCTGGGCAGGAATTGTTGGAGATCATACCATAGGTCCCTTTTCAATGCACACCTGCAAGTTCCAGCGAATATGATATGGTTTCAGCAAGATGGAGCACCGCTCCATTACCAAATCAATGTCTGGCGGTACCTCAACCCAATCAGTGGAAATGGAGGCGAGGATTGATGGAATGACGAGCACGATCCCCTGACCTGACGTCATTAGACTTCTTCTTATGGGGATATGTCAAAGGTATTTTATACGAAACTAAACCCCTTGACTTAGCTGACTTAAGAAGGCGAATAACGCTTGCGATTAGATTGGTCACGCCTGAGAAGTTGAGTAACGTTAGAAGAAATTTCTATTTAAAGTTAGGATCTTGCTAAGTCGTTTGCGGCGAGCATTTTGAACATCTCCTACATTGACTTTAATGTTTTTTTGTTTTTTATATTATCAAAAAATAAACAGTATTACTTATTAATTTTTCAGTGTGTTGCAGCAAATGTCTGTAATCAAATAATTTTCTTTTGTTAATCATAATTTTTGCAATAAATCTTTCGTGGTGATTAATTTGGTTTATGTCTAAAATTTTTGTTGATTTTCTTAATGTTAATAATTGAAATTCTATTTATAAGAGTTATTATTTGCTATAAGAGGAACACTGGTTTCCTCATTTTTGCTGAACTAATTGTTTATTTTAAATACTTATTTTAATTTTAGCATTAACAGCTGCAAAATGACGTTCACCTTTTTTAACGTTGCTATTAAATTTTGGTTCCCCTCGGCCTGTATCGTAGAACGATTTGCTAATAAATTTTCTATATTTTCGCCAAATTGATTTATTAATTTGTTTTTGTAATTTATTCGCTAAAACAGTCACACTTTTTTTGGTAACCAAATTTGATTTTATATCTTCAACCAATCCTCTACATTTTCGTATAATGTATATAACCTAATTTTTGCATTTGTATATAATCTAGTGATCAAAAGTTACTATATCAAAATTTTATGACTAGTTTCGTTTAACAAGCCTGAATATAATTTAACTGAATCAATTAGTTGTTTTGTAACTTCTTCGATCCCTGTCATACAAAGTAATAAACTACTTGCAGTTTTTAAATCAATTTTTTTCTATTTCGACTGATTGTATTACACTTATTCTCGGAAAACCGAGGCCCACACAGGAGGAGCAGCAACCAGCAGCCGAGAAAACGCTTCCTCGTGTAAACGGAACAACGGACAGAATTGCGAAAATTCTTAGCAAGCATAGCATAGAGACAACGTTCAATACTAACAGAAATATATCTTCAATTCTTCCAATACCGACAACCAGAATTAACTTGGAGGAGGCAAGAAGTCACACAATAGCGTTTGAAAACACCAGTATGATAGCCAATATCAAAAAGGCGACAAAAGGATGGTCCTTTTGTCGCGTTTCGTCGAGAGGCCATCGAAATTGAGAAACAAAAGCAGAACCTCAACACCTGAAACTATTCTCATAGTTTGCCCAATACATGGAAGTGAATACTCGCAAAATATCGTCACACAAGGTGTATACAACACCAGACATAAACAGGAGACCGGATAGCAGGATATGAGTTCAATTCGAGTAACACGCACCGAGCCAAGCAGTTGAAGAGAACCTGAGGGTGGGAAAAGGCACTTTTTTGTACTGATAGGAATCATAGACAATAGCAGCAGACGCGAGAAGCTGTGGTATGTGTTGTTCAACAGTCTTGTTTCTAAACCAAGCTATTGCGTAATTTCGGCTCTGATTGGTTTAGAAATAATAAAACAAAAATGTTCCAAAATATGCTATAATACATAAAATATAGTTTAATGATCCAGTGAAATAGAATTCCACGTAATAACATAATTATATCATTACAAAATCCCGGTACACCATGTGCATGTTGCTGCAAATGTAACCAGTGAAAAAAGAAATCTGTGAAATGTATTCTATAAGACAAGCTCATCTCCAAATTGGAATGTGCACAGATACTTTGGTTTGAAAAGTTACTCTAAGTTTGCTATAAAAAATGTTTGTATTAATTTTTTTCTCAAGTTCAGCCTATGTGCGCGCACATTCGACTGGTTTAACCTCTATTCATGTAGATGAGTCATCATCATATGCTTTCTTGTCCAGGACCCAACCGGTTTCATGAATTTTTTAACTAATCTTCGCACTGCTTTCCTTGAGACAGACGGATTTATAAGGTAGATTTCTAATCCCGCAGCACTGCACTAAATAAGTATGCTCTTATTTCATAAGCATTTTTTATTAAAAAAGTAATTCAACAAAATATAAAACATTATAATCATCTCATCTTATCTCATATGTACTAAACCTACTACCTTGATTTTTTTTCAAAAATAATTGCACACAAGCAGTATTTTAAAGTTTGACATGCAAATTTGTAATCAGGCTTAATTAATAAAAAACTTTTTATGCCAAGGTAAAGTAAACAAATAATGGTACTCGTCTCTTGAAATTAATTTCCTGCTTTTACCACTAATTTTACGACGAAAGGTGACCCGTTGTAAACAATTCTGCTTCTCAACAACACAAGAATACTATTACGTAAATTATAGATCCATAATACAGGGTATTACTAAGCTCACAAAAATATTACAGAGATTTTTTTAAGAAAGCAGAAACATGTTTTGCGGTTGAAAGTGGCCACGTAGAAAAATGAAAAATTAGAATTTTTAGGTGAAGGTTGTAATCGGGATTTACTTTAGACTAGAAATAGATTTGTTTCGACACGTTTTTTGTAAAATAATAAATAGTCGTATGTCGCTCTTGGGATATTTTTATTTTTTCTCAATTTATAAACATCCTGTATAGTTTGTCAAAGGTTTGTATAAATGTTTCTCGACAAACAGAACTTTTTATAAAGACTGATATCTAACGAAAGCAATGAAACACAGATTTCTTCTTTATTTAAACTGTCAATGGTCTTACGCTTATATTGCTGTAATTTCTCTCGTAACGTGATGATTACCAATTGATGAAAACTATCCTCTCCGCCATTACGTTTATGACAGAATTGCGCCTTGCTCTGAAATATTATTTTCCAGATTCCTAAATGCCATGTTCTCAAGCTTTTATTATTTGTGCCACTACAGCAGATCCTGGCACAACGAAGGCGGTTCTACGCGAACAACAAAGGTTTCCCGGACAACTGTTTTAAAATTTACCGCTGGGTTTTCTTCAATTTTTACGCTAACGTCGTGCTTATAAAATAAGCAGGCTGCCGACTAACTTCATCGAGATGGGCGGGGTTGTATACGACGTAAATATGACTTCAAATACCTTATCCCAAAACAAAACTCAAAATTGGGGATAAATGTCCTTAGAACTCCACCACGATCTAAACTTTTCTTGATAATTAATTACCTTAAGCTGAGATGTTAATCTTACTAGATCGTTTTCTACTTGGTACATAAAACTGAATTTTCAGTATAAATTTCGCATAATTCACTTTGAGTGTAAACATGTGCGTTAAGTGCTTTTTGCAAACACAACACCAAAATATTATCAATCCTATCTCGCAAAATATGAGCTAACAATTATGATTACCAACAATGATCCAAAATCAATAAATAACACCCTTTAACTTAAAATAAGTACGTGATAGTTCATTTGCACAAGGTTAATAGGTTTATTTAGGAACAAAATAATAAACACGTAAACTTCCCATGAATTTTGAAAACATTAATGTGCAATTAATGTTAAAGTCAAAAAAACAAAACATCCAAAGCTTTAAGAAACTTCGAACCATATAAGTTACCAGAAAAATATTGCATGCACTCGGTATATTCATGTCGACAAGTTTGTAAAATGTTGTATATGAGCTTTTGAATTCACTCTTGTACATTTTTGCAAAGATTACTCAATACCAATAAAATGAATAACCATGGGTAGATAGTCCATAAACGTGAATGAATACCTACTTCGTGATTCATTAAACGTGAATCTACTTTTTTAAATGTTTAAATACGACAGCTATTAAAAGCAATATTATGAATTCCTCATCTTTCAAATAAATCAACTGTACTTCACTAAAGCATGCGTGGGTTTGTATTTAGTTTCTGATCACAGTGTGTCGTAATTTGAAATTCTGCTTGGTTACTAATAATACAAAAAATATATAATTAATTACAGGGGCGTGCTGGCCGCTGGGACACCGGGCGAACGCCTGGTGGACCGCCACGCCGTCAACGATTGAGTCTCTCGACACTATCAGATAGAGCCAAAATTGGCGAAACTCTTAACCCTTTCCATCGTGTTTAAGAAAATATTTATAACGATTTTTTGAATGGCTCCAACACTTTCAAGCTCTATTGTACCATCCGAGACGGCATCCTTTTGTTGACCTGCTAAAACGATGGTTTATGTTTATTTTCAAAAATGTTTAATTGTATGCGCCGACACCAGAAGGCTGAAGGTTTTTTTATTCTCGAAATAAAAGTGCATTAAATAACAAAATATTGGAATTACTCAAAAACTTGCGATGTGTGGTAGTAATTAAGCATTCCTTTCGGTTTAGTAAGCATTTAAAAACCGTAATCCTACTTTAAAAGTTTAAGGCGTGAAGGTTAATTAATTTTGTGCTCAAGTTCGCGTTTTACACGTAACGAGTACTTATAACTCCATGTGAGCTTCTAATTTTAAAGTTGTGGTTCTTAGTTTTAGTGATTTTCGTAGATTAAAACGTTAGCCATGATCCGATTGGTGATTGTATACGAAAAATAGATTTTAAACTAAAAAGTAGTTTTAACAACAAAAACACGCTGTGAAAGTGTACTCGGTCTTGGAGGTGTGGCGTACACAAAGCAATTAACAGTTATAACTATGTGTAGGTGTTATAACTTGTATGTTGCTAAAACGTAATTTTGGGAAAACGCTGACCCATTGTAGTTAATTTTAACTGCTGATACAAAGAGGAATATAGTCATGTTTATTCTTTATGATAAAAAACTGTGCAACAGAATGACGCAAAGGTTACCTATTTAAGAACGAATAAAATTACGCTAACATCGCTAACCACTGACACGACAGGACGTCAATCGTAAAAGTTTGCGGTTGTTTAAATTCTACCCTCACAATGGCCCATCTGTTTGAAGGTCTTTGAGGTTCCGTAGCTGTCTGTAGTGACACCCCATTTAATTTTATAATTAAACCTAAAGACCAAGATATTGAATTTTTGCTTAACAATCATCCACAGCAACTCTGCTGAAAGGGAAGCAAATAAAGTATGAATCCCAAAGAAATTGGTTACCGTACGACATTAATACTCAAAAACTGTTTTGTTTCTTGTGTTTAGTGGACCAAAGTCCATTTTGTACGGGATTAAACGATTGGCAACACGTACGCCAAAGAATTTTAGAACATCAAGCCAGTGTAATACATTCTAACTGCACACAAGCTATTCCATGAAAGTGAAAAATAAAGACATAAAGAGTGTTGTGTGGTATAAACAGACAACACTTAAAAAGGAGCAGGTTAAGAAGAGAATAATTGAAAAAATAATAGATGTCATTAAGGAATTGGAAAAAGGGGCTTTAGAGGAAAAGGAATGAAGCAGTATATACTTTGGATGACTCAAATCTAGATCATGGAACCTTTTTGGAATTAATTATTCTATTGAGTAAATATGATGCTCTTTTGAAAGAACATTTAACTACCATTATAAACAAAAGCAAAGCAGCTAAAGCAGAAGCTAGTACTAGCAAAAGTATGAAACGAGGTCGTGGAAGTGCATTAACATGTATGTCCAATAACACAGTTAATTTAGTTATGGAAACCATAGGCTCTTTTATAAAAAGACACGTATCAGATAAAATTAAAGCTGCTAAATTATTTTCCGTTCAATTAGATACTACACAAGACATAACTGTTAAAGATCAATGTGCAATTATAATTCGTTATATTATTAATGATGAAGTAAAAGAAAATCTGCTTGCTTTAAAAAGCTGCAGTAATTCTACAGGAAAAGGCACTAGGGACCTTCTTCAATGCGTGTTTAATAAAAATGGCTTAGACATTTAAAATTGTATTGGAAATGCAACGGATGGAGTAGCAAATTTGAGAGGTCAGTATAATGGATTTGCAACTTGGTTAAATCAAAATTCACCTGGACAAGTCCATGTTTGGTGTCATAGCCATGTATTGAACGTAGTGTTGAGTCATAGTACAAAATGTTTAATTTCTTCAGCAATTTTTTTTGAACTTTTGAATTCTGCTGCATTGTTCTTTAAGAAGTCTCATAAACGAATGGATATTTGGAGAGGTGCACCAAACAAAAAACAAACTATTGGTGAAACCAGATGGTGGTCCAAAAATGCAGCTTTAACTAAAGTTTTCGGAGGTTTTAAATTGTGTGAAAGTGGACTTTACGTTGAAGTCATCACTTTTAAGTATTGGAACAAATCGAAACTTTACTGCTGACATAAGAGTTAAAGCTAGAAATTTAAAACAAGATTTTTTGAAGTATGAGAATATTTTACTAGCGCAAATTTATCTAAGAATTTTTGAAATTACAGAACCGCTTTCGAAATATTTGCAGCATAAAGGACTTGATCTTTTAAGAAGCCTAAAATTAGTCACGTCTGCAAACAGTCGGTTAAAGGATATTCAACTGAATTTTACTGAAATAAAAATAGCGGCGGATAAGTTTGTTGAATGAGCCAATCAACAGTTTATTCTAAAAGATGTGGATGTAGACGCTGAAGATCAATTACCTACTAAAAGAAAACGTGTTGCTAAAAGAATGGCTGGTGAGTTACTCCCTGATCAACCAATTGACGATACAACCACAAAGTTTCAAGTGGAAGAATATACCGTAATTATGGATTCTGTTGTCCAGAGCATGAACAACCGTTTTGCACAAAACAAGGAACTATACCTGAATATGTATTTCTTATCTTCAGCTGCTTTTCCTAGAATAAAAAAATGGGGAGTTTCTAGATGTTGCATTTAATGTTCTGTGTTCGAAATTGGTGAAAATTGATCCAACTATTACAGTGAGCCTTTTGCAAACAGAACTAATTGATTTTGCTCATAGCTGGTACAACTTAAAGCAATCTGCTACTGAAGTAGTTGTGCATTTTAAAGAAGGCGAGTTTAACGATAGTGACATTGACTCTGAGGAGAAAGATCAAATTCAATTTAAAGTTTTAACGCAATATCATTTGTATAGTAAAGCATTTAACCGTGGCGTACATATACCTACCTCTTTACCCTACCAGTAACACAAGTGTCATTTGAGAGACCATCTTCATTGCTGAAGTTTATGAAAAACCGATTAAGAAATTCTTTATCTCATGAACATTTGGAAGATTTTATTTTGATGTCTGTTGAAAAAAATGTGTTGAATAGATGGGTAGTGATGACATTATTGATAAAATGGCGGAAAAATGTGAATTACTAAGTAAAAATCTAACACGAGACGCCCTTTCTTAATGTGAGTATAATATTACTGAATTATATATTTTATAAATTTTACATGTTTTTGTCACAATTTACTAAATGTGAATTAAACTTTTCGACGGTCCTCGAGCGACCGTCCAAGATCGACCAGTCATCGCATATAATTACCAATGAACCATCGGTCGGTCTAGAGCACACCCACATTTTAATTGCTTATTAATTTTGGTCGGCCAATGTGGTCCAGCAGTGTGATTTCGCCCTAACTAATCGTGAATTAAAAAACCATTGCCAATAAATAGAATTTAATTCGCAATTAAGGGTCA
The DNA here is from genome assembly GCA_036346205.1 of Vesta saturnalis. Classification (NCBI taxonomy): domain Eukaryota; kingdom Metazoa; phylum Arthropoda; class Insecta; order Coleoptera; family Lampyridae; genus Vesta; species Vesta saturnalis. The sequence goes on from JARFJB010001942.1 coordinate 2,938,648, forward strand.
GTTGCAATACAAATAAAATATTTAATTGTTGTTATGTAAAGTGACACCTGCCTTACCTACCTACCTACCTTATAAACGTTACCAAAACATGACTTTAAAAAGTTTTCTTAAGTAGCCTGGACTTGTGCTGTATTTTCCGGCCTGCGCCATCTCACCCAGCACGCCCCTGATTAATTATTGAATTCAGCAAACTTCTAATCATAAAACAGTAGTGCTGTGCTTGTTACTTGCATAAATCAACCAATCAAAATTACATGTGTAAATACATGTGGTACACAATTACATTCTTGAGTGTTTTCTAGCTGCTCTTTCGTTTCGCTGATCGAACTTTATAAAGATGTTTCTTCAATTTGGTCTATTTGTTGGTTTTGTCGTTGAAAAAAATAGACGTACATAACACGATTTATTTGTTCCTTCGTTATTGGGCAGCGTGCGGTGGGAACGCTCTGCAGCTGGCGTTCTAGTTTAAATTACCAGATTTTGCTTTTCGTTATTTTGGACCTTTCCTTCGTTTGGTGGTCCATAACTACACGTCCTCTTCGCGTACAAATGCACAAACGCATAACTACCACACAGTTTTTATTAATCGACTTAAGCCACTATTTCTTCAAAATAAAAATGGAAAGTAATTCGAAATTATGCTTTCCCAAAACAATGATCAGAGCTAGACATAAAGTTTTTCTAACTCACGCCTAAACAGGGGGTTCATTCGTAAAACTGCGCGCTTAGTCAACATCACGCCGAACAAACATTCTAGCTAAAGGTTGGCTGCAGACTCTAAATGTAGAGTACCCGCTCTTTTATATGTAACTATCGCCAACGCCATTAATTTTAAGGCACCTATTCAAAATCAACCACTATGAAAAGGGTTTAGATGTTACATGGTCTTGCATAAAAGAAAATGTGAAATGGAACTAACGCAAATAAAGTTTCCAAATCTACACAATCTTGAAATGTAAAAGAAAAATGTAATAGTTTTATGAAATCCCCAAATTGGATTTTCAAACCCATTCATTAGAGTACCCATCGCTGACATAAGCTTTTTATGATGCCCGTGAAGGCGTTTTATTTTGCGCGCAAAATGCCCTTGAATGATACGAATGGTACGAAAATTTTAGATTTTACATTATAGTTTATTTATATGTATACGTTAAATAGGTACTCGAAGTATATTTTCTGTGTCCCAAAACATTATTCGACATTACAATCCATTTAGGCTTATTCAATACACTTTATTGCATAAAATGTAATTTTGATGGAATTTTTTTCCTATAAGTTCATTGCACATCAATTGTAGTTATGTAATGGCTTCAGAAACTTACCACTATTCCTCTCAAACCGTTTTACTAACTCAACAATATTTCTATCATTTATAAAAACAATTTAAATTATTTTTCTACATATGATATTTTCCTTTTTGCTCGTATAGCTTAGTTTAACTAGTAAAAAATTTATTCTTTTCAATGTTAGGATTGTTCTAAATTGCGCAAAATTCAAAACTGAGCTTAATCTGTTTATGTCTGGCTACGAAGGCAATTGCTTTGAAAACACTCATTATTATTTACAGAAGAAATACGTAGCTGCTATGACTAAATTGCAGGATTCTTAATAAACGAGAATTGTTGATATGGTATTAATTAACGTCATTAATAATAAATTCAGGTTTGGCCTGCTAATTTATTACGGGACAAAACTGTATTAGGTGAGGGCAATATACAGGTTTACGTTAGCCGACTTACTAATCATCCTGACATAACGAGTGGAATTCTCATGTTTCCACATGTTGTAATAGGTTGTGATATCACTTAATGTGATTTTATAAAAAAAAGAAAAAATAAAACGTTTGTTTAATACAATACATTGGTCTGAGGAACTCAGATCCGAATTTCAACAAAACAGGTTTCACAAAAAAGAATTTTTCAGAAGTAGATGAGAAATTTTTTCTACTTATATGCATGGGACACAACAAAATGGCATTAGATCAATTAGGATTTTATCGTTACAATTGTAATCTTACTCGGACGTATGTTAGATTCTAAATTTGAACTGACAGTGTTACCGCGAACTCTTCAGTTGGCAACAATCTTATCAGGTTTATCTTCAAGTGCAAGAGCTAATGGAAAACTTAATGGTACCAACTACATGGGGCTGGAATATATCTAACAATATGTTAGGGACCACCACCACAGACCTTCAACCTGCTGCTCTCATTTCACGCAGTATTTTCTACATTTAATAATTGTTTCGACCTTTAAAACATTTTTATGAATAAACGATAACTGCGAATCTGGTAAAAACGGACATCATTTTGTTTTCTATTTCTGATAACTTTTTTAGGTAAACTTACATATAGTTTTTGAAATTATTTATCTTCCCCAACGTGGTGACTACAGTCGAGCTTTTTTTATATAGGCGTCGGTTACATATTTATTTAGTTTAGTACTCTATATGAATTTTCCTACGACTACTAGCGAAGCGTTTACTTAGGGCCCAGACGATCCTTCTCCTTTAGATCCAACTACAATTCCTGGTACATATACTGCTTCTGATACCGTCATTTGCAGATTTCACTGCTGTACAGCTGGCCTACATTATCACTGTAGGTACACAGGTATCCCTTCCCGGTGCCTATTTACAAATATGTTTTCTTCTTCCGTTGACCTTAAGGTAGTTTTGGCTGCTAGTTTTATACGCCGTATTGCTAGAGGATAATTTTATTTCAGATAAATAATTTATTTCTTAACACTACTGCTTTCTAGCAACGTGTAAAGTTTTGTGCGCTCTCCTGTTTTAGAAAGAATTGCAAACCTGTATTTACAAAATAACTAATACAAAACAGAATTTATATTCACCATTACATTCACAAGAAGGTAAAAATGCATCTGATATGTTCATTGACTAATACGGCTAATCGTTTTATGGGATTTTATTTATTTAACCTCATAAATGTTCATTTTAGAAATGCACCAATTCTCAATGAATCTGGATGCCAGTTGTAACACTACTAAAGGATTTAAATTTAATTATACATTACATATTCTGGAAATCTTTCATTTTCAAAATGATAACAATCTAGGGATATACTTTATAATGTAGGGAATTTACGAATAATAATTTACGATCATTTCGCCTTGCTTGAGGTACGTCATAAAGAAACGGAACGTCTATACACGTCTGTACAGGGTGTACCCTAGCGAATTCATCGATGTATTGTTTATTGTGATTAAATTGTGGTGAAATTTCGATAACTTTTTATTGGATTTAACTTATTGTAAGCTTTCTTTTATAAAGCGCTTTTTGATTAGTTTAATCCTTTTTTCCTTTTCATCATATAGGGAGCTGCACATATAGCTGGTGTGCTTTATTTTACTCAACGCCGTATAGCGGTGCATGAATTGCCGTTTACCTAGAGCTCTTAGGCACTGATGCTAATTTTTTAATCACCTACGTGTTACTTGATTATATTCAAGTATTTAATATTTACTCTTCTATAGTGCGTAACTACGACCTAACGCCAATTAATTAATTTAGCTTCCTTTCTTTCAATGTCGCTTTTTTTAACAGATTAATTTCTTTGGTAATTTTATTTAAAGTAAACATTTTTATTCCTAAATATTTATCAGTGTAACAGCACCGAAATCTCTATCTACATTTCATTTGGTTAATTTTCATGAACGTTAATTATCCATTTTATTTACATAAATTTGCTACATTTACTATCCTACATTTATTGAAGATTTGAGTATTCCTGAAATTTACACATTTTTACTTATATGAAAGTGTAAACATTTCTAAAATCTTTTATAACTACTCAAGAAGATAATTGTAAGTGTTATCGAAACGTTCAGATTTGTATAAATATTAATACAAAAATACACCATTAAATACCCAAAAAAGCTAAGTATTTTAAACATTTTTTGCTTAGTTTATTGAAAATAAATGCTGATTCTTGAGCTATTGTGTTTATGCTAAGTAACCTTCTCTTTCAGCTTCCTTCCTTCATTCCCTTTTGGAATTTAGCTTCTCTCTTCAGAAAATTCATAACACCCTATTATTAAAAGTTTGTTTACCACCGATTTAAACTAGTCTAGTCCAAGTATCAAATTATCTCACCACGCAACCAGATGCTCATGTTTATTTGTTTGCTATTGGGACGATACCTAGATTGTACTGGGTTATAGCCTCCCATTTATACTAGTATATTAAAGCACAAGTATCATAAGTCACTCTATTGGCGCATGCATCCAGGTTTGGGGCCCGAAGAGCGTAGCGACGAGGATCCCAATTAGATAAGTGCGCCAAGTGACTTATCAAATGTATGTTTTGCGCTACTTTCCCCCTCAGAACCCAAACCCTGTTCCTTCTGATCCTATCCTGACCACACCCATCCTTAATCCCACCATGCATATACACGTAATGTATGTATGTATGCTGGGAATCCATGATGCTGCTGAAGGAGCTTAGAAAACTCAGACAGCTCACCTTCCCGCTTGGGGAGGTAACGAAATACGTGACCTTTCCTTTTTTATCTATTGAGGAAAATAATTTAAAAATATAAACAAAGTTTACATCAAAATTGACTAAATTCACTGAATAGAATTTTTTAAATGCTTCTAAACCCATTACGAACGTTGAGTTTAGGAGTATTTAGCCACGCCGAATTAGAAAATAATTATCTCTGGGTGTATTTACAATGACACGCCTTTAGACAATTGATGACTCGTCCAGCATAAACCGTAGCCACGAAAGCAAACGTAAAATATGAACAAGTAAATTTATTCGATTGTTTATAAAAAACATGGAAGTTGGAAAACATTTCAGCTCTATATGGATTAACTATATTTCTGGCCTTATAAATTTAATAAGGATTAATCGTACACCAAGCCAAAAATTATGGCAAGGTATTATCAGCAACACATTAAGTTTAACACTTTTCTTCCACCTTCCATCATCGTTTTTTTTGTCTTACATAGTATTTTAGTAACTCTCTAAAGTTTTACAATTCAATTCAATATATGTTTATTTGCTCATTTATACAAATGTTGCAAAGTATTAGTTTTCTTTACATCCTTTCCTAACTTAACATAACTAAGTGTTTTCTTCCCTTTCGTCCCCTCTCCTTTATATGTCTTCTCCTTTTCTGTGTTTCTTCCATCCAATCCACTCCCCTTCCCCCTGCCTCTAGTATCTCTTCCACCAACCGCTCCGCTTCTTTTAACTCTCTGCATTCTTTCATCATACGATTGATCGTCTCCATTTCTTCCCCGCACAATCGATTCCACCTCTAAATCTTGCCATCATCATCTTCCTCTTCCCTTCCCCTTTCACATATCCCGGTATCCGTTCTCCCTTTATGTCCCTATAGTTTACGTTATATTTTCCTTTTTTCAGCTTTGTCCACCTTTCCTGTTTTTGTACTTCGCTGTCACTTCCTTATTACGTCCTCTATCACTCTCAGTCGTTGCCTTCTTAATCTCTCCACTTCTACCTTCGCATACCCATTTCTTTCATAATAATCTTTTCCAATTTCTTGTCCATATTTTATTCTCACTTCTTTTATTTCTTTCCAACATTCTTGTAGTATTTTTCACTCCGTTTTTTCTCTCATTTCCTCTGCGTAATTTATGCTTTGTTTTCCGCATCACCCCTTATTTTTTCCTCTTGCACTTCCTCTCTGATTATATACTCCGGTATTTCTCTTTCCAGTTCCAGCACCCACTTCCAATATTTTTCCTGTAGCCCCTCTACCTCTTTATATTTTATCCACCGTCACACTTCCGCTCCATACAACACCACACTTTCTATTAATTTATCAAATAATAGTTTCCTTTTTCTCAACTCCATCCCAAACAGTCTTTCTTCCACACTCCACACTTGCCCTATTATTTTATTTCCTTTCCTCACTTGTTCCTTTACATGTTCGTCATCTTTGTTGTCTTGCCTAATCGGGTATCCCAGGTATGTGAATTCCTTTACTTGCAGTATCTCTTCGCTCCTCCATTTCCATTCATTCCCCCTTTTCTCAACACCATTAGGTACCTTCATTTTGTTTACATTTGTTTCCAGTTTTCTTTTCAAGTACCTGTCCGTGGTTTTTGTCATCTCCTTCATTTCTTTTTCTTCCTTTTGCTATTAATGCTATGTCGTTAGCATATGCCAACGTCCATACGTTCATGTTCCTCACCACCACACCTCCCACTTATTGTCCCCTTAATGTCTCTACCAGGTATCCTGTGTATACGGCGAATAGGCTTGGGATTAGTGGGCATTCATGTCCCAGTCCCTTCCCTCTTACAAATTCCTCGCTCAGTTCCCTATTCACCCTTACCCTGTTACTTGTTTCGTCATAAATTTCCTCAGCCCTTTCTATCAACCTTTCATTAATCCTTTTTTTTTCTTAGGTATTCCTCCAACTTTTCCCTATTCACCCTATCAAACTTTTATTTTCTAGTTCCTTATTCGCCATATGTTTCAATATATATATATATATATATATATATATATATATATATATATATATATATATATACAGGGTCCGCCTTTGGGAGCTGATCCTATGGGTATCTACTAAACCAAACTTAACTATAATTTTGAAAATTTGGTGATGTTAGGGCTAACTCATCTAAAATATTTTCACGTTCGTACCACTTCCGGTTATACCGGAAGTCGGTACTTAGTCGCTTATTTTAAATGGAACACCCCGTATATTAATACATTTTTGGATTCTATGTCGAATTTGAAGGTAAGTTTGTTAAATAAACTAGATACGAAATTTCAGGCGTTTTAAAAAAAATTGACAGATGCGGTCTTAGTAATAATTTGTTAATTGTTCTGTTCCTGTCAAACAATTTGAATAAAACTTTGAGGTGTTGTAGGCAAAGGTTTATTGCAACAGTCCGCAAAAAATGACATTTGTATTTTTCATAAAAATAAATTTATGAATGTCTAAACTTGACTATCAAAAAATGCAAGTTACTCAAAAAAGTCAAATGGAAATCCCTATTTTTTATTACTCAGATCGATTTAACGTCAAAAATTAAGGTAAGTTTGTTTAAAACTTTATTTGCCTAAACGTAACAGTTTCATACTTATTATCAAAAAAGTCCCAATTTTAAAATTTGTGATAAAAGTGAGCTACATACTTAAATCTAGTATTCCTTGTTCGTGGTCACCATGGAAACCAAATAATTGAGAATTGAGATAAAGAAAAATATTTGAAAAAGTTACTGCAAAAAATTATAAAAATTGATAATTTTGTGATTCAAAAGTCATTTTTGCCAAATAGAAATTTTCTAAGTCATTTTTTTCAAATTCGATATACAACATACCTAAGTGTAAAAATTTAATACTTTATGAGTAAATCGAAAAAAACTACTTTTTACTGCGGAGGTAATACATACTTATCAGCGCATCATTAGGTACACGATAAAGATGCTTATTTATTTTGTTTTTCTTTTGTAGTCAATAATTTAATAAAATTGTTGACAGTTTGTGTTTTTCTTGATGAAATGGCTCGACTTGAATATTCTAATACAGATTATTTGAATTTAGTTTTAATTCACGGAGAATGTCATAGAGTTGTAAAACGAACAGTAAAAACAATTGTCTAACGCTATACTGAGGGCCCCCGACCATCAGCAGATACAATAAGACGTGTGGTTCAAAATTTGGAACAGTTTGGCACATTTAAACACTCTGCGCCTCGCAAAAAAAAACTGCTATTGATAACGAACAGAATGAAGTTATAACTTTAGGATATTTTCGTGCCTATCTTTGTAATTCCATAAACGACGCGAAAACAGATATTGGCTTAACACCAACAACTATCAGAAGAATTCTTAAGAAACATAAGTTTAGACCATACTGTTTACAATTAGTTCAACATTTGAAAGAAGCGGATTTCTTGAAACGTATCGAATTTTGTGAAACAATTTTGCTCAAAATACAAGAAATTCCTAATTTTTTGACTAATATCATATGGACGGACGAATCTAAATTTACGAAAAATGGCATATTTAATCGCCGAAACTCGCACTATTGGAATAACGAAAATAGCAATCCAATTCGCGAATGCCATTTTCAGGAAATTTGGAATTTTAACGTATTTTGTGCTATTCGGAATAACGAAATCTTTGATGTGTATTTTTACAACGAAAATTTGAGAGGTTTAAAATAGTTGATTGTTGCGATTTATGATTACAAATTTGATTTCTAGGAGAAAATTATCTTGAGATATTAAACACTCGAATTCAACCCCGATTAAATCTAGAAAGAGAAAATTTATGGTACCAACAAGACGGTGCGCCCCCGTCACAACACCAACGCTGTTTCCATGAAACTTCAAGAAATTTTTGAAGATCGTTGGTTTGCCAATAATGGTCCCTTTCCATGGCCACCTAGGTCACCTGATCTTACACCAATGGATTTTTATCTTTGGGGTCGAATTAAAAATATTGTTTATGCTATACAACTAACGTCTAAAGAAGAGTGCATTGCAAGAGTGCAAAATGCCTTCAATTCTCTTTCTCCACAAGAAATTCAAAGGGCTACAAATGAAGTCATGAAGTCGTTATAAGACGCGTTCAACAATGTCTTGCGTCTAACGGGCAACATTTTGAACATTTATTGTAAAATAATTTACATTTGATTACGAACAAGAAATACTAAATAAGCGACTTTATCGTGTAAGAATGCACTGATAAGTATTTAGTTACTACCTCCGCAGTAAAAAGTGGTTTTTTCGATTTACTCATAAAGTATTAAATTTTTACACTTATGTTGTATATTGAATTTGAAAAAAATTACTTACAAAATTTCTATTTGGCAAAAATGACTTTTGAATAACAAAATTATCAACTAAATTACAATATCACTAAACAGAAAGAACTCGTATTGAAATCAGCAAAACTGTAATAGCAAACAAATTTTGACAACTAACTTACTAATGTCAAGTGGTTGCTACGGTGACGAAAAGATATCAGTCAATTCTCATCTACTCTACCATATTTTTGAAGGTAATTTTATGCTCTAAAAGTTTTTCCTGAAGTGTATTCCTGTAACAATTCAGTAATTAGTACGTCAACCATAAGTTTTTTCATATCGTTGTGAAGCTTATGAAAAAAGGAAGTTTTTCCTTTATCGGCCATGTATCAAATCCATCTCTATTGCAAAAATATTCCTCTTGGAAATTTGTCTTGGGATTTGAAAAAAAATCATTTCTGAATTCATTATGTCATTAAAAATGTTGAATGATGAGTTTGTCTCGAATGAATTCAATATTCTTTAAGGCAATTTCATCTTCTACAAATTTCTCCTAATGTGTTTTCTTGTTACTCTTCTAGTTTGGAAGATACAGCTTGATTTAAAAAATAAGTCCACGAAATAGAAAAAATTAAAAAAAGTTAACATCTTGGAAACCATCAACAATAGACACACCCTGTATTAACAATTTTTTATTCCTTTTGGCCAGAGGAATCAGCTGTTTTCGTTATATATATATATATATATATATATATATATATATATATATGTCACGGACAAAGCACAAATTTGGATAGGAGCGACTAAAGAGAGGAACTTGTTCGCACGCTATGAATGTATTACCATATACTAAATACTAGTATTAAGTATATGTGTATTACATACAATAATCCTTAAATAACGGCTTCAATGTCAAAATGGTAGATCAGTTATGGTCTAGTGGTAGTAGTCATTTGCCTCACAATCGGTGTGGGTTCGATTCTTGGCTAATGCAATTTTTTTTTAGGTTACAGTAGTTTTGTTTATCTAATCTAAACTAGATTGTGATGCACGCGTGCGCGCACACCTAATCTAATTCTGTTAGGTTGCAATAGTTTTGTTTATCTAATCTAAACTAGATTATGATGCATTTTTTTTTTGTAGGTTACAGTAGTTTTGTTTATGTAGTCCAAACTAGATTATGATGCAATTTTTTTTAGGTTACAGTAGTCTTGTTTATCTAATCTAATTCTTTTAGGTTACAGAAGTTTTGTTTACCTAATCTAAGCTAGATTATGTTGCAATTTTTTTAGGTTACAGTAATTTTGTTTATCTAATCTAAACTAGATTACGATGCAATTTTTTTTAGGTTACAGTAGTTTTGTTTATCTAATCTAATTTTGCTAGGTTACAGTAGTTTTGTTTATCTAATCTAATTCTTTTAGGTTACAGAAGTTTTGTTTACCTAATCTAAGCTAGATTATGATGCAATTTTTTTAGGTTACAGTAGTTTTGCTTGTCTAATTTAAACTAGATAAACAAAATACATTTCAGCCAAATTCTCACGCGTGCGCAAGTCGTGGAACAAATTCATCTCCTTAGTCGCTCCTATTTAGACAAACCCTGTTTTGTTTAGACACATCTAGAAATGTTTGTTAATTCCAGACTAAAGGCGAATCGGACTGTGATTTCTTATCTTGTCTAGACAAAACTAGATTTGACTACATTTCTTGTATTGTCCGTAACAATTTATTTTCCTCTATTTTCTGCCTTAGCCTTTCTTGTAGCAGGTTCGCGTGTATTTTGTAGGCTGTGTTTAGAAACTATAATTTCACACTTGTTTTTTATCTCCTTTCCTTTTTTGTGTACTGGGCATATATGTCCTTCTCTCCATCTCTCCTGGAATCCTTCCCTTCCCCATACTTTGTTTACTATTTCCCTCATCCTTTTTGCTACCTTTTCACCTCCACATACCTTCTAGTCACCTTGTATCCGTCTTATATATTTATTATTATTATCATTATTATATATATATATATATATATATATATATATATATATATGTAATATATTTCCTATCCTTTCTTACTTTGTCTTCCTTTTCCTTTCTGTCTTTCCTCCCCCTCCAGAAATTTCTAGAAATATCTCTCCCATTCGTTTATTTCTATTCCCGTTTGTATCCATATTCACCTCTTTTCTTTCTTTAAATATCTCCATCTCGCATGCTTTCTTGTGCTTCTTTACCGCCTCTTTATATTCTTCTTTTTCTACCTTCCGCTTTTTCTACAGTCTTAGTGTTCTTGGCTTCCTTGTCTCTAAAGTTTTACTAAATCAAAAATATTAGAATGGAAATTTTATTTTACAAAACCGAACATTTTAGGATTGTACCGCGTAAATTATGATATAACAAACTGGGATTTACTTAAACATCAACTGATGACAGATTATACAAAGCTTTCATCAACTGACAGAGGTCAACTTTTAAGCGATGCTTTTGAATTAGCAAGTTTTGGTCTGTTAAATTATACTACTGCTTTTGAACTTACAAAATACATGCATTTGAAAGAAAACAAATATGTTCCATGGAATTCTTTATTTAATAGTTTGAAGCAATTAAATTACATGGTCAGAACGACGGAATATAACGGGATATTTGAGGTTGCTGATGAAATTTTAAAATGTATGTATTTAGATTGTATTTTTAGGAGTACATTTTACATCTCATTCGACCTACCTATGAAAGGTTAGGTCAACTGGAAAAAATAAATGAAACACATAATGATATATTATTAAGGAAGTTTATCATAAGCACAGCTTGTGCATACAACTACCAACCTTGCTTAGAATGGTCCATGGAGCAATATCGAGACTGGATGTCTACCAAAAATCCAGATGTAAACAATCCGTAAATAAATTTTATTTAAATTTGCAATTTTAATTCAGTGATGTGTTCCTGTAGAATTCACTTCGACTTCCGTGAAACTGTAATATGTTCAGCTATGAAACTAGGAGGAAAGAAGGAATGGTTCTTTCTATGGCAAAGAACTTTACAGCCATCAATTTCGTCAGCCAATTTAAAAATATTTTATTCTGGATTAGGTTGTACACGTGAGCCTTGGTTGATTAACAAGTAAGCAAAAGATAAAAAAAATTATTGTTAATTATTCATTTGCAGTTATTTGGAAAATGAAGTTAATGGTACCATTGGACTACAAAATTCAAAAGACGTTTGGAAATCCCTTGGTCATCCGGTTGGATTAAATTTTGGATTTGTATTTTTAAGATCTAACTGGGAAAGAATAAACAAAAATTATCAACATATTTTTATTAATTTAAACAGTATTTTTGAAGAATTTTTGTCGAAGCTATCCACGAAAGTTGATTTGGAAGATGTACGTAATTTACTAAATATTGTATATCTAGTTAATTTCAAAACTTTTAGCTCACGAGTTTTTACAAAAATAATAATAAAAGCTTAAATTCAGTATCATCAATAATGTTAAATATTGTTGATAAAATTAAATGGCGAATTGTTTGGAGAGAATCAAACATGAAAAAGGTGATAAAATGGATAACAGAAAATTCTGATTACTTTAAGTCCATTCGAAATATGGAATTATAAACACTCATTCGTCAACGCATGCTTTATTATTTTATTATACATTCTAGACAATTTTAGTTCATTTTTTTTTGTTCTTTACTTTTGAAAAAAAAACACACTACTACTAAGGATTGTTATTTTAAGATTAGGATCAGAAGGTTTTCAAACATATGTTTTTTTCATATGAACCAATCTTAACCTTCTTAACCCCCTGTTACTCATGAAAATGCTGTAACTAGGTTAGAGCAGAGCACTGTACGTAATTCTCATGTTTTAAATCAATATCTACACCAAACCAAGGAAAACTCAAAAGTTCAGGAGGATATAAAACGAACGTATAAGCTACAGGTAAATATAATACCAACCACATTTAAATTTCTAGGCAACCTTATCCTCAACATCTAACTACTTGTATCTTTTCACAATAAAAATCTTGAATTCACATCTTAACCAGGATTGTATCACGATTAAAGCAAAGTTACCACTTTAAGTAAAATAGCAGGACATATGAAAATATATTATGAGTTTTATCTTCTAAATGTAGGTTAAAACTAGAACTAGCTAAACACAAAGATACCAGAACCGTTTGGTAATAATGCAGGTTAACATTGTACGTAATTCTCGATATCTAAACAAAGTACAGTAAAGGGCAATATCTAAGGAAAACTCGATTTATTAAGGCATAATTCACCTGCAACCATATGAAGAAAATAACCTCCTCAATGTGTAAATCCTAACCCAAAAATCGGAAAATGCTGCTAGTTAGATTTAACCCTATCACTCTATGGAATAAAACTGTATTTAGTTTAATTAATACGTGTTAAACTATAAATTTTACGCAGAAGAGGTCTATGTCCAGCAGTGAACCGAGACAGGCTGAAGAAGAAAAGAAATGTTTTACTATAATTGATCCGGTGGTGTCGAGTACAACTTGTAAAAGAGCTTGCAAACCGACTTCATTGTTAGCAATAAGCATATAACTAAAGGCAATTAACTATTTTGTATGTAATCAATCTATTTTGCTTCTATTATTGTTTACACAATTAATATATTATTATTACAGTTAGAAGATTATTTCATTAAACGAAATCAAATCGTAAGGATAATACCCCTAAGTTACGAATAATAATTAAATTTTATCGAATACCAATATGAAAAACAATGCTGACATATAGGGTGTCCTCATTGAACCTCTTTGATTTTAAAGTTATTTCTACAGATTAGAGGTTTGCAGTGTCACATGCAGAAACTGAAAGACGCATTAACACCCGCATAACACGTGTACGTGTGAGTATGCTGCTGAGTTTGCCGCGCGGGCGTGTACGCGCGGGCGCGCGCGCGTGTGTGTGTGTGTCTGCGTGCGTGCATGCGTGCATGTGTGTAACTCTCTCTCTCTCTCTCTCTCTCTCTCTCTCTCTCTCTTCTCTATCTCCCTCCCTCCGTCCTTCCCTCCCTCCCTCCCTCCCCCCTCCTGCGTGTGCGTGTGTGTGCGTATGTGTGCGTATGTGTGTGTATGTGTGTGTGTGTGTGTGTGTGTGTGTGTGTGTGTGTGTGTGTGTGTGTGTGTGTGTGTTGTGTGTGTGTGTGTGTGTGTGTGTGTGTGTGTGGTGGTGTGTGTGTGTGTGTGTGGCGCTGGTGTGTGTGTGTGTGTGTGTGTTGGGTGTTTTGTGTGTGTGTGTGTGTTGTGTGGTGTATGTTTGTGTGCGTGTGTGTATGTGTGTGATGTGTGTGTGTGTGTGTGTGTGTGTGTGTGTGTGTGTAGTTGTGTGTGTGTGGTGATGTGTGTGGTGTGTTGTGTGTGTGTGTGTGTGTGTGTGTGTGTGTGTGTGTGTGTGCGTTTGTGTGTTTGTGTGTTTATGTGTGGTTGTATGAGTTTGTGTATGCGTGTGTGCGTGTGTGTGTGTGTGTGTGTGTGTGTGTGTGTGTGTTTGGTGCATTTGCGTGTGTGCGGGGGTGCGTGCGTGCGTGAGTGGGTGGATGGGTCGCGTAAGTGAGTGAGTGAGTGAGTATATATATATATATATATATATATATATATATATATATATATATATATATATATTGTGTGTGTCGTGTGCGTGTGCGTGTGCGCGTGCGATTGCGCGGTCGCGTGCGCGTGCGCGTGTGCGTGGGCGTGTGCGTGTGCGTTTGCGTGTGCGTACGTGCGTGAGTGCGTGCGTGCGTGTGTATGTGTGTGTGTTTGTGAGTGTGTTTGCGTAATTTTTTTGTACTCATTTTATGGAAAAGGATGGTTCTACTTATTGTCTGCTTGCAAACACGATTTTCTCGCACCGCGGTTTTTTTTAGTTTCCACAAGCGCCAAGTGATATTTGCATTACAGAAGAGAAGTGGGAGAAATGTGCTACTAGAAATTCGCACATTTACTGTGCAATTACTGCAGTGCACTTGTTTTGCTCGCTGTCGCCCGTTTTAACAAAGTTTAATAACCTAACTTAACTTAATCTTCACGCCATTCCCTTGCGGTGTAGACAAAGCTTACCTGCCTCTTGTTTATTTTTCATTCACAATCTTTCTCCATGCTGTCCTTTCTCAGCATACTTCCCTAGCTTCCGCAAGATTCATACATTGTCTCTGACATTCCCTTTTATTTTTAAAATTCCTTATCTTTCTTTCCTTTATCATATATTCTACTACATTCAACCAAGTTTTACGCTGCGTACCAGGCCCAGCCTTTCCTCTAACCTCACCCACATATATTTGTTTCGTTAATCTTGCATTGTTCATTCTCTCAATGTAACCAAACCAACGTAATGTACTACTTCTGTATCTATATATCATTGCGTTTTCCTCGCCACACTCCATCATTATGCATTCATTCTTTATCTTGTCTCTCCTCGTTTTAGCATATGCGCTACTCAGGAATCTCATACCCACGGCATTTAATTTTCTTTCGTACTTTTTTTGACATATCCATGTCTCACTTCTATACAGTACTGACGGGCCAAACATGCCATTACGCATTGCTCGTTTCACAGTTAGGATCATGCTTTCGTTTCTCATTATCGTCCACATACTTCTAATCACCTGCCTTCCAGCATTGACCGTTCGTCCAATCTCGCCCTCCATTGTACCATCTGCAGTAGACATTCTACCCAGACATACCAGCTCGGTCGCATGCTCCACAATTTCATCTTGCAGAGTAAATACTCTACTCTCCTTTCCACCTGCATCAAACTTCCTCAGAATAGTTTGTAGCTCATCCGCACTGTCACTTAATAATACTGAGTCATCCGCATATACCAGAAATCGTACATTTACGTCTCCAACCATTACACATTTGTATCGGTACATGCTAGTCTAACACATTTATCCTTGTCTACATTGAACAACCACGGTGACATCTCACAGCCTTATCGCACTCCTTGCTCAACATTAAAGTATTCACTCACACCTCCTCTCACCCTAACACATGCCCGACTACCGTTGTATACTGCCCTTATTCCATTTATTAGTCCTTTACTTCGCCATATTCACTTAATATTTCCCACAGCTTATCTCTATTCACTCTGTCGTATGCTTTCTCCAGATCTCCAACGCACAGTACAGTTTCATTTTTACCCTTAAACACTTTTCGATCACCTGCTGGAGAGCAATCATCTGATCAACACATCCTCTCACTGGCATGAAGCCACCCTGCACATCACAAATCTTAGTATGTGTAGTTTCTCGTATCGTACTCTATCAATCAGTATTCTTCCAAATACTTTACCAGGCACGCTGAGCAAACTTATTCTTCTATAGTTCTTGCAATCACTCTTGTTCCCCTTACCCTTATACAATGGTACTATTATCGCGCTCTTCCAATCCCTGGGAACTGTTTCACTCATAAGGCATACATTTAATAACTCACACAATCTTTGTATAAGCTTTGCACCCCATACTTTCGCATTTCACCAGTGATTTCATCTACGCCTGCTCCCTTGCCATTTTTCAACCTCCCTACCGTTTTTTCTACCTCATTTATTCCAAGATCCTTCTTCATTCATCATTCCTTCTACATTCTCCTTATTTAACCCTTCAGTCTTACTTTCCTCCCTACTGTACAGCTATCCGAAGTATTCTTTCCAACATGTCCTCACTTCACAATCGTCCCATACTGTTTGGTTGCTCATGTTTATCACTCCTGCAGCGTTCTGTTTTGGGCCACGTTTTGTATGTTTGGCCCATTTCTAGAAGAGTTTTTTGTTTACCTCGAAATCATTCTGCATTTTCTCTCCTCCCACAGCCATCACTTCCTCTTTACTTATTCTCACTGCCTCCTTCGCTTCTTTGTTTCTTAATCTGTACACCTCATACAATCGCGTTTTGTCAGTCTCATTTTTTGCAGCAATCATTGCCGTGTACGCATCATTTTTCTTACATACTGCCTATTTTACCAACTCATTCCACCAAGCACATTTTTTCTGTCTACCTACAGTCGCTCTTCCACATATCCGCACGGCACAATTGACGACACAGTTTTTCAAGCTTATCCATGCACTTTCAACGTGGGTGTCTTTTATTTGATCGTTCCACACTGTGTCATTCACATTCAACTCTTTACTCATTGCATCTGCGTATTTTATTCTCGCACTATTATCCACTAGTTTGTCTATACTGATTCTGGACGTCCGCACTACGTTTCTTTCCTTCTCCAGGCCCACTTTTGCCCTAAACACATCTAGATATAACCAAAAAGTGATCCGATCCACACTTCGATCCGCGAATTACTTTTGTGTTTTTCACCAGGTTTCTAAGCCGTTCATCATACACTATCAAGTCTATCATAATTTTAGATTCACCGTTTTGCCATGTATACGTATGCACATTTTTATGTTTAAACCACGTATTGGATACAAACAGGCTTCTCTCCACACAGATGTTCAACAGGCGTTCACCATTCTCATTGATTCTTTGGTCTCCGAACTTTCCTAGAACGCGTTCGGTATGTTCTCGCGGTTCATATCCACCACTATGATCACTCTTTCGTTTGGCTTACATACATTCAACACGTTCTCTAACTTCATTCCAGAAGTTCTCAGGCTCCTAGTCTCTTTCTCCATTTACCGGTACAAGCAATAAGAAAAATTCTCCGAAACTCCACTCCCATTCTAACCTATATTACCCGGGGAGATACCAATTCTTACTGTTTAACACATCTTTTCGCTCTTTCACTTACGATCACCCCAACTCCTTTTGAGCCATGCACTTTAGTCTCAACTCCTGACCATGGTGCTAGGCTGCCATCCTCCGTCTCCACAGCTTCCTTTTCTTTGCACTTTGTCTCCGATATACACAAACTATTAAGGTGTCTTTCGTACATTACATTCGCAATTTCAAATTCTTTACCATACATACCTCATTCCACGTACCGACTCGCCATTCATTCCTTGCACAGTCGTGAGCATCGGAGCCTGTCTGTTTCGACCTTGACCGCTCCTTATAGCCAGGTTGATCCGAGGCAATTGTATTATTCTCTTGAGTAATACCATAGCGAGCAGAACGGTTATTGGCCTAACGGTATCGTCCTACTACCGGACAGATATTCGTCTACTGCCTCGACATGTAAGGAAGGAAGAAGTAGAAATATAGACAGAGTCAAGGAAGATACAAATAATAGATCGTATACTTACTGTTGTATGAATATCTAAATGTACATATATACATATACATTTTTTACTTACAAACCCTTTAATCACATTACGTTTCAGCCAGATTGCTCCCTACGCGATTCCCGGCTCCGCGCCGCTCACCGGACTTGCTGTTATTTATTTGCGACCAAATGCTTCAATTATTTTTTATTTAGCTTTCCGAGTTATAGTTATTTCTTTGTTATTTAATTTAATATTTATTTATCAAATCTGTTTT
The DNA here is from genome assembly GCA_036346205.1 of Vesta saturnalis. Taxonomy (NCBI): domain Eukaryota; kingdom Metazoa; phylum Arthropoda; class Insecta; order Coleoptera; family Lampyridae; genus Vesta; species Vesta saturnalis. The sequence continues at coordinate 2,956,856 of JARFJB010001942.1, forward strand.
ATTATTGTCGCGAACCGTGACAACTTACGTTTCCATCCTCTAATAGCCCTGTTATCTCTCCCGGCATTAATCGTTTGCTTTTAGGATTAATTAATTACAATTAAGATCAAACATAGTAACGAAGGTAAAAGTTAGCTTACATTTTGAATTTGCAGTCAAGGAAAAATATACTATAAGACAATTTCCAACGCAATGTTATAATTAAATTTAAAACACATATAGTACCAAAATAAAAGATGGATCAAACTTCTAGTTTGAAAACAAAAAAAAAGTTCAACAAAGTTTAATAAAATTTAAGAACAATGACAGCTGATTTCAGCTTTAAAAATGGGTACCTATAGGAGTAGTAGTGGGACACCTTCGCCGCCATCTTGGATTTTCTGGGCAAACCCCACTTTTCACTTTTTTATACGCCTACGTGGGAGACCGTATTTTCCACCCCTATGGTTTCTTTCCAGAGGTCATTTTCAACCGTAGATGGGATTTTCATCCCTAATTAAGGCCTTTTTGTTTTTACTTGCTTACTTTAGGGGCGTATTTTTTCACCCTTATTTTATAGTCACCCCCGTGTGAGCTCATATTTTCCACCCTTATTTTTTATGGTTTCTTTCCAGAGGGCTTTTTCAACTCTTGATGGAATTTTTATCCTAATTACCGCCTCTTTGGCAATTTAGCCCCTAGAAGGTAGGCAAATGCGTGCGCGTACAATGTTCTAATAAGAGACCCTAATGCTACCTCATAAGACAGATATATGTAGGTTCTAACTTAATCATACAGCTGTAGGCCTTCACCCCCGTCATAATTTTTTTTAGTAAGGTGGTCTTAGCCTTGTAATACAGGACTTGTATCAGGGTCTGCACCCGGTCCCCTTTGAGTTAAAATTGATTTTTGACTAATGAACATTTGTTGTAATAGAAGTTGATCATGCACACCTCTCTCTTCCCCTATCTCGTTTCTCTCTCTCTCCCTCTCTCTCTTTCGGCTTTTTTTAGCACACAAACAAATCAATTAATTAATTAATCAATTAATCTCAAACAAATCATGCTCGATCAAATCAACCAGATCAATCTCAATCAATCAACCGAAATTATGTCTTACAGTTTGCGGAAACCACATTACAGTTCAAAACTGAATACATTAAAGTCTAATTAAATATGACGTGAATAATAAATAATTTCTACCCTAATGCAATGATGCTTTATATACACGCAGATTCCCTCTTTCTAAACAGGCACCACCTATACATTCGGAAAATTATGTCTGATTTATTTGCATATTCAATTACGTACACACAAAATTGTTTTATAGAAAAGTGTTCATTAACAGTTATAAAAACCCCATTAAAAAGACTGGAAAATAATAATTACTTATATATATATATATATATATATATATATATATATATATATATATAATACATATAACATAGAGTTAAATTAAATTAACATGTTTTTAAGAATATCAAACTGATATAATGGAAATAGAAGACAAAAGGTTTTAATGGTTTTATTATTATACGCGAATTAACAATAACTACAAGTTTAAAATCCACAAATACGTACCAACTATTTGTAGAGCTGATCTTATGACGTCATCCTATAACAGTAATAATACATTTTAAAAATCTTTATCGACATTTTGTTAGCAATATCAAGTAAAAAGCATATATACTAAAAATAATACGTTTACCTTAGAAGTGTTTGTTCTTTCAGTTGTTTTAATAATAACCATATGTTTATACAACGTATCCACATGTAGTCTCACTAAACACGTTTAATGAATGGTTGGATATAAACTGGCTATTGCATTCCGATCATTAACTAATTTAGAAAGTAATACACAAAACCTGATTACTGCTACTGGTATTTAGCAATTATATTGTACTTATAAAATTTACATTCAAAACAAATATTTTAAAAAACTTTCTAACGCAAAATTAATGAATTAAATAAATGAATCTTGAGATTACCTAAACTATTGTACACTCAATTACGCGCACACACGCACACGCACACCCACGCGCACACGCACGCGCGCGCCCGCACACGTACACACCCGTACGCACGCACAAACGCACGCACGCACCCACCCACACCCACACACGCACGCACGCACACACCCACCCACACACACACCCACCCACACACAAACACACACGCACGCACGCACACATCACACACACGCACGCACGCACACGCGCGCGCGCCCGCACACACACGCATGCACGCGCGCGCGCCCACACACACACGCACGCACGCCCACACACACACGCACGCCCACACACACACGGACGCCCACACACACACGCGCGCGCACGCACGCACGCTCGCACGCACGCACGCATGCACGCACGCACGCACGCACGCACACACACACACACACACACACACATGTACTTCACGTTATATTGACTTTGATCAGTAGAGATTAATAGCAATGTTAACTAAATGCTTTAAAATTTCTAATCTGAAATAAGAGTGACGTAATCTAATTTTATTTGAAATTTCATAGAGAGCATCACCATCATCGAGATTTTGAGATACAATCTTCTTCACCTTGAACGATTATATTGTAACAACCTACAAAGCAGCTAATAACCCCTAACAGTTTTTATCAGACATTATTATTATTACATGGACATGAGGTTGTCCCTAAATTAACTGGTTTCAACACGGCTCTGGAAATGCTGCACACGCTTCAAATCTTTCAACTCGTTCGCAGAAGTTGTCCCGTATTCACTTCCTTCAATTTCTATCTGCATTCTGTTTCGAGACTGTAGTACATTTTCTAATACATAAACAGAATCTTCAATACTGTAATACGTGTAGCAGCAAAACACATTAGCTAGTTAGTTTCACCTCAATATTATTTTACATGCAAGCCTGACCTTATCATAAATACATCTGTCAAAAAGCTAATTAAACATAGCTCCACGGGCTGGACATAGCAAGCAGCGTTTTCAATTATGGTTTTTTAGTCAACGCAATATTGCCTACAACTACATACAATCGACTATCCTTACTTTAGCACGAGGAGCAAACGAAAACACGCTTACACAAAAACACGCCAACGCAAAAAGGTACAAACACGAAAACACGCTAACGCAAAAGCACGCAAACACGAAAACACAAACGAAAACACGCTGACGCAGAAACACGCAAACACGAAAACACACAAACGAAAACACGCTTACACAAAAACACGCAAACGCAAAAAGGTACAAACACGAAAACACGCTAACGCAACAGCACGCAAACACGAAAACACAAACGAAAATACGCTGACGCAGAAACACGAAAACACACAAACGAAAACACGCTAACACGAAAACACACAAACGAGAACATGCTAACACGAAAACAAGCTAACACGAAAACACGCAAATGCGAACACATACAAACACGAAAACACGCGAACACGAAAACACACAAACGCAAAAAGATACAAACACGAAAACACGCTAACGCAAAAACACGCAAACACGAAAACACGCTAACGCAGAAACACGCTAACACGAAAACACGCTAACACGAAAACACACAAGCGAGTACATGCTAACACGAAAACACGCTAACACAAAAACACGCAAATGCTAAAACATACAAACAAGAAAACACGCAAACGCAAAAAGATACAAACACGAAAACACGCTAACGCAAAGCACGCAAACACGCTAACGCAGAAACACGCAAACACGAAAACACACAAACGAGAACATGCTAACACGAAAACACGCTAACACGAAAACACGCCAACACGAAAACACGCAAATGCGAAAACATACAAACACGAAAACGCGCTAAAACGAAAACACGCAAACGCAAACCCAAAAAGATACAAACACGAAAACACGCTAACGCAAAAACACGCAAACACGAAAACACGCTAACACAGAAACACGCTAACACGAAAATACGCTAACACGGAAACACACAAACGAGTACATGCTAACACGAAAACACGCTAACACGAAAACACGCAATTGCGAAAACATACAAACACGAAAACACGCAAACGCAAAAAGAAACAAACACGAAAACACGGTAACGCAGAAACACGCAAACACGAAAACACACAAACGAGAACATGCTAACACGAAAACACGCTAACACGAAAACACGCAAATGCGAAAACACACAAACACGAAAACACGCTAACACGAAAACACGCAAACGCAAACGCAAAAAGATACAAACACGAAAACACGCTAACGCAGAAACACGCAAACACGAAAACACACAAACGAAAACACGCTAACACGAAGACACACAAACGAGAACATGCTAACACGAAAACACGCTAACACGCAAATGCGAAAACATACAAACACGAAAACACGCAAACGAAAAAAGATACAAACACGAAAACATGCTAACGCAAAAACACGAAAACACGCTAACGCAGAAACACGAAAACACGCTAACACGAAAATACACAAACGAGTACATGCTAACACGAAAACACGCAAATGCGAAAACACACAAACACGAAATCACGGAAACGCAAAAAGATACATACACGAAAACACGCTAACGCAAAAACACGCAAACACGCTGACGCAGAAACACGAAAACACACAAACGCAAAAACATACAGACACGAAAACACGCTTACACAAACACACGCAAACGCAAAAATGTACAAACACGCTAACGCAAAAGCACGCAAACACGAAAACATGCTAACGCAAAAACACGAAAACACGCTAACGCAGAAACACGAAAACACGCTAACACGAAAATACACAAACGAGTACATGCTAACACGCAAACACGCAAATGCAAAAACACACAAACACGAAAACACGGAAACGCAAAAGATACAAACACGAAAACACGCTAACGCAAAAACACGCCGACGCAGAAACACGAAAACACACAAACGAGAATATGCTAACACGAAAACACGCTAACGCAAAAACACGCAAACACGAAAACACACAAACGAAAACACGCTAACACGAAAACACGCTAACACGAAGACACACAAACGAGAACATGCTAACACGAAAATACGCTAACACGAAAACACGCAAATGCGAAAACATACAAACACGAAAACAGGCAAACGCAAAAAGATACAAACACGAAAACATGCTAACGCAAAAACACGAAAACACGCTAACGCAGAAACACGAAAGTACACAAACGAGTACATGCTAACACGCAAATGCGAAAACACACAAACACGAAAACACGAAAACCCAAAAGGATACAAACACGAAAACACGCTAACGCAAAAACACGCAAACACGCCGACGCAGAAACACGAAAACACACAAACGAGAACATGCTAACACGAAAACACGCTAACGCAAAAACACGCAAACACGAAAACACACAAACGAAAACACGCTAACACGAAAACACGCTAACACGAAGACACACAAACGAGAACATGCTAACACGAAAATACGCTAACACGAAAACACGCAAATGCGAAAACACACAAACACGAAAACACGGAAACGCAAAAAGGTACAAACACGAAAACACGCTAACGCAAAAACACGCAAACACGCTGATGCAGAAACACGAAAACACACAAACGAGAACATGCTAACACGAAAACACGCAAACGCAAAAACATACAGACACGAAAACACGCTTACACAAACACACGCAAACGCAAAAAGGTACAAACACGAAAACACGCTAACGCAGAAACACGCTAACACGAAAACACACAAACGAGAATATGCTAACACGAAAACACGCTAACACGAAAACACGCTAACACGAAAACACGCAAATGCGAAAACATACAAACACGAAAACACGCTAAAACGAAAACACAAACGCAAAAAGATACAAACACGAAAACACGCTAACGCAAAACACGCAAACACGAAAACACGCTAACGCAGAAACACGCTAACACGAAAACACGCTAACACGAAAACACACAAACGAGTACATGCTAACACGAAAACACGCTAACACAAAAACGCGCAAATGCGAAAACATACAAACAAGAAAACACGCAAACGCAAAAAGATACAAACACGAAAACACGCTAACGCAAAGCACGCAAACACGCTAACGGAGAAACACGCAAACACGAGAACACGCTAACACGAAAACACGCTAACACGAAAACACGCTAACACGAAAACACGCTAAAACGAAAACACGCAAACGCAAACTCAAAAAGATGCAAACACGAAAACACGCTAACGCAAAAACACGCAAACACGAAAACACGCTAACGCAGAAACACGCTAACTCGAGAACACGCTAACACGGAAACACACAAACGAGTACATGCTAACACGAAAACACGCTAACACGCAAATGCGAAAACATACAAACACGAAAACACGCAAACGCAAAAAGAAACAAACACGGAAACACGCTAACGCAAAAACACGCAAACACGCTAACGCAGAAACACGCAAACACGAAAACACGCTAACACGAAAACACGCAAATGCGAAAACATACAAACACGAAAACACGCTAAAACGAAAACACGCAAACGCAAACGCAAAAAGATACAAACACGAAAACACGCTAACGCAAAAACACGCAAACACGAAAACACGCTAACGCAGAAACACGCTAACACGAAAAAACGCTAACACGGAAACACACAAACGAGTACATGCTAACACGAAAACACGCTAACACGAAAACACGCAAATGCGAAAACATACAAACACGAAAACACACTAACACGAAGACACACAAACGAGAACATGCTAACACGAAAACACGAAAACACGCATATGCGAAAACATACAAACACGAAAACACGCAAACGCAAAAAGAAACAAACACGGAAACACGCTAACGCAAAAACACGCAAACACGCTAACGCAGAAACACGCAAACACGAAAACACGCTAACACGAAAACACGCAAATGCGAAAACATACAAACACGAAAACACGCTAAAACGAAAACACGCAAACGCAAACGCAAAAAGATACAAACACGAAAACACGCTAACGCAAAAACACGCAAACACGAAAACACGCTAACGCAGAAACACGCTAACACGAAAAAACGCTAACACGGAAACACACAAACGAGTACATGCTAACACGAAAACACGCTAACACGAAAACACGCAAATGCGAAAACATACAAACACGAAAACACACTAACACGAAGACACACAAACGAGAACATGCTAACACGAAAACACGAAAACACGCATATGCGAAAACATACAAACACGAAAACACGCAAACGCAAAAAGATACAAACACGAAAACACGCTAACGCAAAAACACGAAAACACGCTAACGCAGAAACACGAAAACACGCTTACGCAGAAACACGCTAACGTAAAAACACGAAAACACGCTAACGCAGAAACACGAAAACACGCTTACGCAGAAACACGAAAACACACAAACGATTACATGCTAACACGAAAACACGCAAATGCGAAAACATGCAAACACGAAAACACGCAAACGCAAAAAGATACAAACGTGAAAACACGCTAACGCAAAAACACGCAAACACGCTAACGCAGAAACACGCAAACACAAACGAGAACATGCTAACACGAAAACACGCTAACACGAAAACACGCAAATGCGGAAACATACGTTTGTATGTTTCCAAACGCAAGCGCAAAAAGATACAAACACGAAAACACGCTAACGCAAAAACACGCAAACACGAAAACACGCTAACGCAGAAACACGAAAACACAAACGAAAATACGAAAACACGAAAACACGCTAACACGAGAACACGCTAACACGCAAATGCGAAAACATACAAACACGAAAACACGCTAACGCAAAAACACGAAAACAAGCTAACGCAGAAACACGAAAACACGCTAACGCAGAAACACGAAAACACACAAACGAGTACATGCTAACACGAAAAAACGCAAATGCGAAAACATACAAACACGAAAACACGCAAACGCAAAAAGATACAAACACGAAAACACGCTAACGCAAAAACACGCAAACACGCTAACGCAGAAACACGAAAACAGACAAACGAGAACATGCTAACACGAAAACACGCTAACACGAAAATGCGAAAACATACAAACACGCAAACGCAGGCGCAAAAAGATACAAATACGAAAACACGCTAACGCAAAAACACGAAAACAAACGAAAACACGAAAACACGCTAATACGAAAACACACAAACGAGAACATGCTAACACGAAAACACGCAAATGCGAACACATACAAATACAAAAACACGCAAACGCGAAAACACCCAAACACGCTAACACGAAAACACACAGAACGAAAACACGAAAACACGCTAACGCAAAAACACGCAAACACCAAAACACACAAACTAAAACATGCTAACACGCTAACACGAAAACACGCTAACACGAAAAAACGCTATTACGAAAACACGCTAACACGAAAATACGCAAACGCGAAAACATGCAAACACGCAAGCGCGAAAACATACAAACACGTTAACACAAAAAAACACGAAAACACGCTAACACGTAAAACGAAAACACGTAAATACGAAAACACACAAAAGAAGACACGCCAACGAAAAACACGCTAACGCGAGGAAAAAACAGGGTTATTAACAAAATTGAAGGAAAGCGTAGCGTTTGAAAATATATTATTATTATAAACAACAATACATCATTTTTATTTAATAACAACGTTTATCAGTCTTCTTGAACCGTGATTCGTCGCCATCATCATCATGGTTTTGAGATTCGTCCTTCTCCCCTACCTCATCGCTCTTCTTCCTCTTCTGTGGATCATCATCACCTTGGATGTGAGATCCATTCAGCTCATCCACGTCATCGTTTCCATCATTATCTTGAACGGTTACGTTGTAATAGTTTACTAACAAGTCAGTAAAATCTCTAATGTCCGCTGATCTTGGCTCATAAGCAGGAGAACACATCATAATAAAGCTCACTCGATGACAGTTACACTTTAAAGAGCGAAACACACGAGAACGCTGCTAGCCTAGCGTCGTGTGCGCTGGCGCGCTCGTCAATGTTCGGGTAGAATCGGTTATCTTCAAGGGAAGTTTGAAGTATTGACCTAACCACACTCTAATATCTTCTCTAGGGGCATGTTTATAAATCTAAACTCCTTTTTTATGGCTGAAGAATTTTGTCCTAAGACGGCAGCTTGCAACCCGCAAGCTGTCGTGTGTGTGTCTGTGTGTGTGTGTGTGTGTGTGTGTGTGTGTGTGTGTGTGTGTGTGTGTGTGTGTGTGTGTGTGTGTGTGTGTGTGTGTGTGTGTGTGTGTGTGTGTGTGTGTGTGTGTGTGTGTGTGTGTGTGTGTGTGGGCGCGCAATTGAGTATACAATAGTTTATGTAATCTCAAGATTCAATTATTTAAATTAATTTTGTGTTAGCAAAATTTTTTAAATATTTGTAAGTGTTTTGAATGTAAATTTTATAAGTACAATATAATTGCTAAATACCAGTAGCAGTAATCAGGTTTTGTGTATTACTTTCTAAATTAGTTAACGATCGGAATGCAATAGCCAGTTTATATCCAACCACCCATAAAACGTGTTTAGTGAAACTACATGTGGATACGTTGTATAAGAAATATTTCAGTTCAACATATGGTTATTATTAAAACAACTGAAAGAAAAAACACTTCTAAGGTAAACGTATTATTTCTAATATATATATGCTTTTTACTTGATATTGCTAACAAAATGGCGATAAAGATTTTTAAAATGAATTATTACTCATATGGGATGACGTCATAAGATCAGCTCTACAAATAGTTGGTACGTATTCGTGGATTTTAAACTTGTAGTTATTGTTAATTCGCGTATAATAATAAAACCATTAAAACCTTTTGCCTTTTATTTCCATCATATCAGTTTGATATTCTTAAAAACATGTTAATTTAATGTAACTCTGTATATATATATATATATATATATATATATATATATATATATATATAATACTTAAAACTCCGCACGCCAATATCTCGAAAACGAATAGAAAAATTTAATTTCTGTAAAAAGTAATCGATGTATGGGGTCAAGTAGATATATTTCAAAGTTTGAAAAATTCGACGCCTACTAAGAGCTAAGCTTCGCGACGCGTCGAAAATATAAACAAAATTATTATTGCAATTAACTACATGATAAAACAAATACTTTTGAAAATTATGTCCATCTGCTCGAATACAACTATCAAACACTTTCAACAGATGAGCTTGGGTCACTTGTAGGAGCGTCCTTCTTATAATAGCAGCACACGCTGCACTAATTTTGTTAATAAGATCAGTCATATCTTCGATAGGTTCTTCATAGACAACGTCCTTTAGGTGACCCCAAAGAAAATAATCGGGTGGTGTAATATCCGGGGACCTCGCCGGCCACCTTATCGGTCCATTAGTACCTAACCATCTATTGTAATATTGATATCCTCTGTCTAAATACCTCGTTACAATTTCGGCATTATGTGCAGGCGCTCCATCCTGCTGTAGCCACATATTTATTCTAGTCTCAAAGGGCACTTCTTCTAACAGTTCCGGAAGTGTAGTTTGAAGAAATCTTAAATAGCGGTCTGCATTTAAAGTGTCTTCGTAAAAGTGAGGTCCAATAAGGAATCCGTTTAATACGCCGCACCAAACATTGATGCCAAAAATTCGCGATTACCTCTTTCTGTAATCCAACGAGGATGGTTTTCGGACCAAAAACGCAAGTTGTGTCTGTTCACAATTCCATTATTGTGGTATCGACTTTCGTCGCTCCATAGAATTTTCGAGAGAAAATTTGCATCTTGGCTATACAAATCGGCAAATCTTGTTAAGAAATCCATTCTTCTAGCGGGATCACCTGGTTCTAATTTATGCACTAGTTTAGTTTTGTAAGGGCGAAAATAGTTTCCATGTAGAATTCTCCACGATGAACTTATGGAAACACCGGTATTTTCTTTTATTTTTGATAGGGGTATCTTGGAGTTATTATCAACCTGCTGAATTACAGCAGCAGTATTTTGATCCTTTGTAGTCGTCTTTTTTCTATTTCTCTTAGGTTTTACGAAGCTGCCATATTCTCTTAAGTTATTACATAAACTTGGAAAAGTTTTTGCATCGGGGACTCTTCTACGCGGATAACGCTGTGCGTAAACTCTTTTTGCTTGTCTACAATTGGACCTGCATTCTCCAGACACCAGTAACATGTCTACTTTTTCCTCATTGCTAAAGTGAACCATTTTCATATAATAATTGTTAGTTTTTTTTAAACCGAACAAATTTGAATATTTCTTATGACAAAATGTGACAATATCTTTGACACAGCAATTGCAACATCTGTCACTTGTATTTGCACTAAAAAAAAGCGATAACAATGGTTGCCACAGTAACTGATTATTCATGGCATTCTTATAAAAATCATCCGTAATCGCATTTTTTGTCAATCAAGAAACGTTTACTATAAACCAGCATAACTCAGAAATACGTAAAACAAAATGAAATAGATGGACATAATTTTGAACAAAATTTTTAATTTGTTTTATCATGTAGTTAATTGCAATAATAATTTTGTTTATTAGTTTAACTCAGAAATGAGTAAAATAAATAAGTTCGAGTAAATAACAAAAAAGCTTATAAATAACATGTTCTTTCGCATGAGCATAATTTCACAGTCAATGCAATCGATTTATATTTTCGACGCGTCGCGACGCTTAGCTCTTAGTAGACGTCGAATTTTTTAAACTTTGAAAAATATCTACTTGACCCCATGCATTCATTACTTTTTACAGAAATTAAATATTTCTATTCGTTTTCGAGATATTGGCGTGCGGAGTTATAAGTGAAAACCCTTATATATATATATATATATATATATATATATATATATATATATATATATATATATATAAGTAATTATTACTGTGCAGTCTTTTTAATGGGGTTTTTATAACTGTTAATGAACACCTTTCTATGAAACAATTTTGTCTGTATGTAATTGAACATGCAAATAAATCAGACATAATTTTCCGAATGTATAGGTGGTGCTTGTTTAGAAAGAGAGAATCTGCGTATATATAAAGCATCATTGAATTAGGGTAGAAATTATTTATTATTGCACGTCATATTTAATTAGACTTTAATGTATTCAGTTTTGAACTGTAATCTGGTTTCCGCAAACTGTAAGACATAATTTCGGTTGATTGATTGAGATTGATCTGGTTGATTTGATCGAGCATGATTTGTTTGAGATTAATTGATTAATTAATTAATTGATTTGTTTGTGTGTTAAAAAAAGCCGAAACAGAGAGGGAGAGAGAGAAACGAGATAGAGCAAGAGAGAGGTGTGCATGATCAACTTCTATTACAACAAATGTTCATTAGTCTATACGCCACTAGATGGCGTTAAAAATCAATTTTAACTCAAAGGGGACCGGGCGCAGACCCTGATACAAGTCCTGTCTTACACGGCTAAGGCCACCTTATTAAAAAAAAAAATTTATAGCGGGGGGTGAAGGCCTACAGCTGTAAGATTAAGTTAGAACCTACATGGTACTTCTTACACTTGCCTTACACGTTAGCATTAGGGTCCCCTTATTATAATACTATTTTCAGCCAAGAGGGGCGGGGCGCAGACCTAACACAACTTCTTATATATCTTATGAGGTAGCATTAGGGTCTCTTATTAGAACATTGTACGCGCACGCATTTGCCTACCTTCTAGGGGCTAAATTGTCAAAGAGGTAGTAATTAGGTTAAAAATTCCATCAAGGGTTGAAAAAGACCTCTGGAAAGAAACCATAAAAATAAGGGTGGAAAATACGAGGTCACACGGGGGCGACCATAAAATAAAGGTGACAAAATACGCCCCTCAAGTAAGCGAGTAAAAACAAAAAGGCCTTAATTAGGGATGAAAATCCCATCAAGGGTTGAAAATGACCTCTGGAAAGAAACCATAGGGGTGGAAAATACGGTCTCCCACGTGGGCGTATAAAAAATCCAAGATTGCGGCGAAGATGTGTGTCCTACTACTACTTATAGGTAATCGTATATTTATCATCTTATCAAAATCTTACCAAAATTTAAAAAACTAAATAACGTTATTTATATATTTTTGATTTTTTTAACGTTATTCGTTACAAGAAATATTGCACCTAACTCTTTCGGAAAAAATTTCCCCTCATTGGGGAAAATCGGAAAACGTCTGTCTCACATAGATTGTTGTTTTTGTTTTACAATGTCGCCTGTTTTCGTTATGAACGTATTAAAAAGAGTTTGCATAATTATCATAAAAAATTATTATTATTAAAATTGTTTCATTTCATTCAACTTCCACTTTGTAAATTGGAAGGTCGTGTGTTGTTCCGCACCAGATATTGTTAAATAGGCCAATCGAGATTCAACGATTTTATCCGAGATAAAGTTTAAATAGCGTAAAAAAGTATGCCGCAACTCTGCATTAGTTTCACTTTAAAAATATAACCTACAGTTTTCAATAGTCAAGCTACGGTAATAACTTTTTGTTCTTTTGACAGTGCTACCACACTCTCCCTAGATTTCCATAGCCTGCTCAGTGAAAATAAGATGGAACAGAGTATAACGATTGTGAATAAAACGGCGATTGCATAACCTTCTAGGTATACCTACCATATATAATATATATGATACCTTATCCACATGTAGTGGCATGGTCACTGTGTATATGCACATCATGTGCGGCTACTTAGGTGAATGCTGGGGTAGTATTTTCCCCCTCAGAACCCTAACTCCGTTCCTTCCGATCCTATCTGTGACCACACCCATCCTTAATCCCACCATGCATATATACGTAATGTATGTATGTGTGCTGGGAATCCATGATTGTAGCTGAAGGAGCTCAGAAAGCTCGAGCGACCCGCCCTCCCCCTTGGGGAGGAAATGAAATACGTGACTCTTTCCTTTCCGCATACTAAAAATGTTTGTAGTCGCTATTATGAACTGGAAACGTGTACTTCACCATTATCGATAAACAATTATTATTGTCTTAGGACTTGGATACTTCTCGTGGTGTCTGAACGTACCCTATACTGTGAAGACGCAGACAAATTGTTAGGTAAACATACATAACCTCATTAAATTAATTAATTGAATAGAGACACGCTTTAATAATTCTATTCTGTGTCTGTACCACAGTTGTTACAAGGACTACATACTGCTTTTACCAATTTGATTACTTATCTCACTAGTTATTTCGATTACTCTTCCTTTAGTAGGCTGACTAGCAATATATATTCAAACCTCATACTTTCTACAAGCATATAAGCATGGTACAGACAAGATCTGCACTAAGAAGTATTTCAACTGTTATAAAAAGTGAATGTAAAGTACTTGATGACTTCCCAAATAAGGTGATATCGATGAGAATAACTGATAGTTTCACTGCTTATGTAAATTATGAAAAACCCAATAACGACACTTATCACTTAATCCACTCTGAAGTACCAACAGAAGTTCAAGGATTAGGTTATGGCCATAAATTAGTAAAGGTAAAGATAAAAATCAACCCTTTTAAATAGTAAGCGTTAATATCTTTTTAATGAATCTTGTCATGCCGGGTGACTCTGAAAATTACATTAAATTTTTATTGTCAGCATTGTAATTGTCATATAAAAATTGTTTACTGAATACTTAATACATGAAAGATTTTGTAGCAATACTGAAGATATAATTCATAGAAAGTTAATCCTATATTTTAAAATTGTAAAATACCTACTGTTGCAACTGGTTCTTTACTGTCCAGTAATGTGATTTATATGAGTTCTCAATACATGCATTAATGTGAAATAGTACGAAGGTGAAATGACATAGTATGACTAAATTTGAAGAGCAACATTTTATACTATCTTTAATATAATAAATCAAATATAATGTTTTCTTCTAATTCATTAATACACAATATTCAAAATCTCATTTTCATTGTTTAATGTCTATTCGTTGATAAAATCACATGTACACTTAGTAATAAAGTAGCTATGTACCTAATTCAAGATCTATAGCAACCAAGCAGGTAACTCATTGAACATGTCATTATCATTTTTGCTTAATAATTACGTCAATACATACATCAAAGTCAAACAAATGGTGTAAATGTTCACAAGTGTCACAGAAATGTCATGTTTTCTTTAACAAGAAATGTGACCAAAAATTTTACGTATTTATTAAGAAACTTCTATACTTCAGCAGTAAATTGGCAAGTCTTTCTTTTGGAACATGACAGTATTGCTAAAAAATTTTATATGCGTATTGAAAATGCAGAAATTAGATTAATCTATACACACGAAGAGGGTGTATATAATTTACAATATATTAAAGTACCTAGTCAATTTCAAGGAAGAGGTTATGGGCACATACTCGCAAAGGTATGTTTTTAACAAAAATTAAGCATTCATGCTTAACAATAATTGAGACTACTAACACATATACATATACTTTGTTGTAGGAAACATTTAATTATCTTGCCGCTAACAATTACAAGATGACTATATCATGTGGATTTATAAGAAAAGTTTATGAGCAAAACAAAAAAGATTATAAAAATATATACGTTGGGAAATAATCTTATGATATCCAGTACTCACCTAGTGTGAATATGTTATTTTTATCTTGGTAATTTTGTATCTAATATTAGGTAAATAAAAGAGATGTAACTACAATTTTATATTTGTTATATTTATTTTCATGTCAGAAGTTATAAAATAGGATATTTATTAAATAAAGTAGAATAAATAACCACATCCACTATGTAAGTCAAACTCTCCTTGCAAAAAAGGTCTCCAACTGTTTTCTTACTGTTCTCATCAGGTGCAGGTCTGGAAAGTCATAGCACTCCAAATGTATACGTTTCCTGCAAAACTGACCTAGAAACATCACTGGAAGTATGAATGACTTTTGCAGTTACTGCAAAAACATTTTCTCAAGTCAAAATATACCCTGGACTGCAGTTGGGTGTAAAATCTTGACACCCAGGTGAAATTGACGAAAAATCTGAAAAAGCAGGTCCAATCTGAAGGATAGTATTATATTTTTGAAATTTATTGTAATTACTTTAATGTGGTATATATTAAGGCAAGACATTAACTGTAAGACGTATGACCGCAGGTGAAATTTGTGATCTTAAAGTGCCTATGCTTATATGGCTACTTTGATCATGTGGGATCTTGGAAATAATAATAATGTTTATTTGTCTCAACAGTATAAACCAAAACAGGAACAGGAAATGTTAGTGCCTTGAAAATGTGGGGTTCCAGAACTGTTCAATCTTACCTACTCTAGAAAAAGGGTCCTATAATTTTGTCACGCCTCATAGCATAACACCTGCAGCAAAAGCAAAGAATACTGTTACAATAGACAATAAACAAAAACAAAAAATATAAGTGTTTTGTAACTGTGATCCCATATAGTTGAGTTGATTGACGTCTTTCCATAGTTTTTGTAGCACGACATGTCGGTAGCAAACTCTGCTAGAAAAACAAAAATTGTGGAGATAGGCCGATCAACTCATGTAATAAAAAACAAACAAAACTTAGGACTAACGGTTTTTTAAAATTAAACGTTAAAACCAGAGAGGTTGTATGAGGACTCTGTATTAGCGTTGTTTTTTATATTCATACTTAAAAATACACATTTGTTGAAATCATTTAATAAATATTTTTAACTTGTTGGCATTACCCTTACGATTAGATTTCCTTCAATGGAAGATTCTATTAACTTTAACAGTAAACATATTTATGTTTGTGAACAAGAATAGAAGTAAAATGGTTTGATTACATAAAAGAAGTAAATTGCCTTCAGTTCCATAAAATCTTATACTCTAGGTTTATTACTAACTGGCACGTAATTATAAATTCAATATCGAGTAAAAGAACACAATGTCATTTTCTTCATTTAAGTTAATGTCAATTATCTTATGCTTTTTACCGTTAAATCTTCTCTCGAATTGTAGTGGTCATATGTCTTTCACCTTTAGGTTGATGGTAGAGTCTCACCTTGCTCTTCGTAATCTGCTACTGTATTTTCCAAGTCCCTTAACAGTTCATCATCTTAGGTAGAACTGTGTTCTGGATACGAATGTGGACCTTAATACAACAAAGGGGACTTTATTTGACAACGAAAGGCGAGTTTGCAAGCAGTTTTATAAGTTTTACTCGAAACCTCGAGGGCAACTATAGTTTATTTGAGTTCAACTATGTACTGACATATTGATTAAATATGGGTTATTTTCCATAGAGTTATTTGGTTCGTTAATGATTTCGAATTTAGGTAAAGTTAGATTAACTTTATTTTTTTGTTTATTTCTTTCAAGAAAGGTGAATTTTTAATGCATTATAATATTCAGTTATAATTAACTCCTAAAAATGATTTTTACTTCTGCTAAATGGTTTTTGACTGGAGTGTTCGGCAGAACTGTTGATTTAGTTTTCTTCATTTGTCATCTTTTCGTTGGCATCGGCAGTTGAAGTGGAAGGCAAGTTCTCAGTGACATCAGCAGTGAAAGTAGATTGTAAATCACCCGATTCAGTTGGCAAAGGTCGATCAGTCAAATAATCTGGTAAGAAATGTTCAGTTTCAAAAATGTCTGTTTGATGATTCAATACCACTTGCCCTAAAACCATTGCATATATTTCGCGACGTAAAGGCAAGGGGGAATTCTTTTCCAACCAATCCATCAATGTCATATATTGTGATTGATTTCCTAGTGCTGACCATATGATCACAACATGCTGTCATAAAATTTTTTTGAAAGGAGTGAATGCTTAAAAGGTTGCAGCTTATGACTTGTATGGGGTGTAAGTGAGCAGAATTATACCATTATCTTTAGCATATAAAGAATCATGAGCTTAGTGTATTTTATGTAGGCCTTTCATGCTTCACCAAATGTTGCAGAACTGGTAAAAATAATTCACTGTTCCTCCAGGCTGAAACAATGGCTCCACCACCAGAACCGCATTGTGCAGCGTGTGATCTTTAAAGTGCACCCTAGGAACCAAGAAATGGGGGCAGTGCTGTTCCTGAAGCACTAACTATTGCTACCATTGTCACCAATGTGCCTCTTTTAACAGAGGTAGCTTGGCGAACTCCTCTACAGTGAGTCAATACTTTAGGCTTTCAAACTCGTCAGAAGTAACGTCTTTAAATATATGGTTGTAAATAAAATAGATTTTTTTTTAGATTCAAAGTAGGTAAGAAATATCTATTTCCGATACAAACTCGATTCCAAGTTTCTAGGTGCAATGTAATACTTTAATACTTAACATTAATTCAAAAAGTAATCAATGTGTTTACTTATACTACAGATTGACAGAAAGAAAAACTTGTATAAAATAATAAAGAAATATACATGTAGGAAAATCAATAGCTATTCATTCCAGAGATTTCATTTGTTGCATTATATTTTTCCGAAATTACTTATTTTGGACTTCAGATGCTGTATATATTTTTTCTTAAATAATTTAGTTGAAAACGATTGTAAATTTTTGAAAATCGTCTATGAAAAAGAACATTGATAAAACATAATTTTATTAGGTCTTTCTATAATCGTTTAATGTCTAACATTTATATTGTGAATATCTGTTTTAAGTGTTACTTTATTATTGTTGATACGCAGATGTTTTGGTTATATCTATCTTTATTTGCTTATTTTTTACAAATATTGCAAAGTAATTGTGTTATACATTTATGCTATTTACAGTATCTCCTACCTTACGTACACTATCTTCTTCCGTCTTGTCTCTTCTCCCCTTAATTGTCTTTTTCTTTTCCATGTTTCTTCCATCCAATCCTCTCCCCTTTCTTTTTCCTCTAGCATCTCTTCTGCCGTCCTCTCCTCCTGCTTGAACTCCCTGCATTCTCTTAGCATATGTTTGATTATCTCTATCTTTTCCCCGCACAGCCTACATGTTCTATCTTCGTCCCTTCTCCAGTATTTGTTTCTCCTCTCTTCGTTTCCATATCTAGATCTCGCTATCATTTTCTTTCTTTCCCCCCTCCCTTCCCCATTCAAATATCCCGGTATTCTTTCTCCCTTAATATTCCTATAGTTTACATTATATTTTCCTTCTTTCACCTTCGTCCACCTTTCCTGCTTTTGCACATCCCTGTCCCTTCTAATTATTATGTCCTCTCTCACGCTCAATCCTACCCTTCTCAGTCTCTCCACTTCTTCTTTCGCATACCCGTTTCTTTGATAATATTCTTTTCTGGTTTCTTGTCCATATTTTATCCCTCCTTTTATTTCTTTCCAGCATCCTTTCCAACACTCCGTTCTTCTACTCATTTCCTCCTCCCACTTTACCGCTCTATTTCCTGCCTCCACCCTTATTTTTTCTTCTTGCACCTCCTCTCTAATAATGTATCCCGGCGTTTCTCTTTTCACTCCCAGTACCCACTTCCAGTATATTTCTTGCAATCCGTTTATCTCTTTATACTCTTTCCACCCCCACACTTCCGCACCGTACAACACCACACCTTTTATTAGTTTCTCAAATAATAGTTTCCTTTTCCTTAGATCCATTCAAAATAGTCTTTCCCATACACTCCACACTTGCCCGATTAATTTGTTTCCTTTTCTCACACGTTCTTTTATACGTTACCCATCTTTGTTGTCTTGCCTCATCGTGTACCCTAATTATGTGAATTCCTTTATCTGCTGTATCACCTCTTCTCCATTTCCACCCCTTACTGTTCCTTTTTGCTCCCCCTTTTCTCAATACCATTACCTTAGTTTTGTTCCCATTTACTTCCAGATCTTTTCTTTTCAAATATTTGTCCATCGTTTTTAACATCCCCCACATTATCTATCGTTCTTCTTCCTTTCCTGAATCCTGCCTGTCCATCTGGTAACAAATTCTTTTCTTCTGTTTGCTTCTTTAGCCTTTCCTTCAGTACGGTCGCGTATATTTTGTAGGTCGTGTTTAGCAATGTGATTCCTCTATAATTTGTCACTTAATTTTTGTCTTCTTTTTTGTGCACTGGGCATATATGTCCTTTTCTCCACCGCTACGGGAATCCTTTCCCTCTTCATATTTTGTTTATTATTACCGTCATCCTTTTTGCTACCGTTTCTCGTCCATGTATCCACTTCTCACCTTGTATCCCGTCTTCTCCTGCAGCTTCACATTTTTTCACCTTCTGTATTGCCTCTATTACTTCCTCTTCTTTTATTCCTTCTCCTTCTTCATGTATTACATATATTTTCTTATTTTGTCTTCCTTCTCCTTCCTGCATTTGCTCCCCCTCCAGTACATTCCTGAAATATCTCTCCCATTCGTTTATTTGTATCCCGTTTATGTCCATCGTCTCCTCTTTTCTTTCTTTAAATATTTCCATACGTCTTTTTCCGTTTTTATATCCTTAATCTGCTCTTCCTGTTTCTTTTTGTTTTCTTCCGTTTTACTCTCGCATGTTTTCTTGTATTTCTTTACTGCTTCTTTATATTCTTCTTTTTCTACTTTCTCTTCTTGGCCTCCTTAAATTCTCGGTTCCACCATCTCTTCCATCCCGTTTTCTGCCCCAGTTTGTTTTTATTCCCACTATTATACTCCCATTGCCCTTCATTTTCTGTTGTTCCTTCCCGCATACTGCACCACTCATGAGTATTCATTTGCCATCCTTTTCCCACCACTCCCGTTCTTTTTCTTCCAGCCATGTCTCTTGCATTCCCACCACGTCCTGCTCCCTAACGTGGTGTCCCGTCAATTCATCGCGCGATAATTCCTCGCGCGGCATTTTGTCGCGCGAAATTTGATATTGATGTTTTATTGGGTAATAACCTAATATTTCAAATTTCCAATTTTTGTTTTATGTATTAAAAATAGTTTATGGTTTGTATAAATACATTTTATATAAATAAATTTTCTAAATTGCCGTCATCTTATTATTTTCAATAAAATACAAGATACGATATGAACACAATAATATAGAGTGATATTATTTTAAAAACAATGCATACATTTTAAAAATATTGTTCAATATTTGATACGGCGTTTACGAACTCTGCCACAAACTCCAGGTAACGATAATTTCTTGTTCGAACTCTGCCACTAGTACCAATTTTAGGGATTAACATTAAAGACGCACGATATTACATGATGAGAAGAAATAACAGATTTCAATAATTCAATTCAATTTAAGAAAAAATAATTAAAAATAGATCTCCTTAAATCAAACAAGATGAATAAACCAAAACATTAAGAAATCTAAATAATAAAATAGTAATGAATAAATAAACTCAGACATTCTAATTACCTGAAATGTTTCAGTAAAAAAATTTGGTTATTTTTACTGAATATTGCATATTTTAGTGTATATTTGTATATATTTTTAGTGCATATTGCATGCATATATTGTATCTTTTTTAAACGCATATTTTCCAGTTTTATAGTCAATGTGAAATTTCGCGCGATGAATTGTCTCGCGATGAATTGTCGGCGAAGAATTGTCGCGCGATGAATTGGCATGGATTCCCTAACGTATTCCCAGAAATCTTGGTCTTTATTCTTTAGTCCCGCCACATTCCAGAACAGTATCTTTAGTTCGTTCGCCTCTTCCTGTATTATTTCCCTACTTTCCCTGCTGTTCTTTTCCATTTGCTTTACTCGTTTTTCCGTTACTTTGCCGTTTCGTCGCCCTCCTTACCCCTTTCCCCCCTCTTCTTTTAGTTTTTTGACCTTTGGTTATCCCTTCTCTCTCTCCCCTTTCTCTGCTTAACTCCCTCGTTCTCTCATTCCATACGTATCTTTCTCCATCTATCTCCACTGTTCTATATCCTACCCATATTTTTCTTCCCTCCGCTCTTCTCTCCGCCGCTTTGCTCCTTATTTATTTTTGTACACTCCTTTCTTCCCTTGCTAGGTCGTGGTCTATGTAAATTCCTGTATTCCTCAGTTTTCTAATCTTTTGCTTCTCCTCCCAACTCTCCATTTCCGGCACCACCATGTCATTTTCCCTCTCCGTATTTATCACCATCACTTTTCTAAATTCTACTGTTACATTTAGTTTCTCTTCCATGATCACTTGTAGTTCTCTGTGGTTCCTTGTTTCTCCACTCCTTTATTACGATGTGATGTTGTTCTTCCTTTTCTTTCTCTCCTCACTCTCTGGTTTTTTTCTATTCTCTGTATCAATTCTTGTTTCCCCCCTTCCATTCCTTTTCCCTTTCTTCCATGTGTTCTTTAATTTCTTTAATATCCTTTCTAATTCACTTCATATTTTCATCCATCAGCTTCCTCATCTCCCGCATTAATTCCTTTATTTCCTCCACTTCTTTTTCTTCCTTCCTCTTTTCGCTTTCTACTGTTGCGTTGTTCGCACGTTTTTCCTCCCCCGTCTTTTTTACGTCTGGTGATCTTATTATCTTCTTCCCTTTTCCAAATACTCGTTGCCTTTCCGCCTCTTCTCCTTCCCTCTCTCTTTTATTCATTCCCTCTTTACCTTGACTTTATATACCGTCTCCTTCCACGTTTATTTCGCCCCCAATGTTTAAATTTAATATTACTTCCAATTAAATAAATGATTTTTAACTATATCCAAATGGAAATTTGACATAAATATACAGGTGAAAGATCACCGCGGTATCAAAGTGGTGTATTCTTGTATACAAATAATGGAAAATAAAATATTACTTGAATAAATTTACGCTGTTATTAATTCTTTTAGCTCACAAATCGTCTTTTTGTCTATAGCATTAACATCTAATTATAACTATTACTAATCTCACCTCCCAGTACTATTCATTAATCATGTTTGCTGGTAATGTGTAAATCTTTTCGCGGAATGTTACTAATCACCATTTCTATCCCCAATAATTTTATCCCATTGTCATTGTTCACTAATTATTGTATGAGATGCACCTCGCATTTAACTAATATAACGAGAGCTTGAAAATACACGTTGTTTAACCTTAGAATGCAAACACCATGTTACTTTATTGTTATAGATACGCAGATGTTTTGGTTATAATTACCTTGTAATAGAAACACACTGTATATAGGGCGTCCGTTTTTCATGCTTAAACCAACCTGCATCTTTAATTGTACGAGGGACGTACAGTATTTAATGTCTCTAGCATAGAATACAACATTATTTTTCAACATAATCCCCTTGAACGAGAAGACACTTATTCCACCTATGTTCAAGCATAGCAACCCGTTCTTGAAAAACTCTGAGTCTTGACCACAGAAGAAGTCCTGCACTGCTGCGTCATCGCTCTCAAATTTTGTTCCCCGAAGCTTTGAAAATAAATATCACTGGGAGCTAAGTCAGGGGAGTAAGGTGGATGCTCCATTACTTCAAACGTCATGAATTGCATTCATAGTAATAAGGCTCTTGTGAACTGGGGCGCTGTCTTGATGAAAGAGAATTGCGCGTGACAGTTTTCCTCTTCTTTTTTCTTTAATGCAAAAACGAGTCTTGTAACTAATTCTGCATAATATTGATCAGTGATTGTGTGGCCACATTCCAAAAAATCTACCAGTTACTATTTAAATTGAAAGTAATGTTTACAGTGCAATTTGTGCAGTTGTTAAATTGGATGGGATGGTTAGGAAGCGTAGCAACTAAATTGGATTCTGAACTACTGGTAGGTTGTGGTTCCGGATTACGATCTTGTTGATTGTGTGCCTCAGTGTCTGGATTCAAGATCTGATTTGATGTTTTTATCATTTGTGTTACAGATTCAACAATGTAACCCTCTGCTACACTTGTCAATTGCCACCATCCATGCTGTTTCAATGCACCTGCAGTGTAGCAGATATTCTTCTTAGGCAATGACCAGTAGACATCTTTAAATCTGGCAAACCTAAGTAAGAGGCTACTTCCTGAGTAGTTGAAGCCAGCTTATGTATGCAAACAACTTGTCTGTGACTCTTCCCGTTTTGATATTTAATAAAGAATCGATTGTTATTAATACCAAGTGCACGTAATAACAAATATTTCCTGTATAACTGTAAGTACTGTTCACCAGTAACTGTAAATGATCATGGTTTTTTTGGTTTTAGTGTCTCGCACTTTTATTAATAAAACAGTGTCAAAATCAGAGACATTCGACAGTTTCATTTGGACAATTCATCACACCAAAAATCAGACCTACCTAAAATATTTCAATTTTAGAACCAAAATTCATTTTGCCTTAGTCATTAAGTATTTGGAATATGAAGCTTCATTTAAAAATTTTTCAACTTCTTTTGTTAAGTGTTTTTGATTTTTTAGGCTGATAACCATGGGACTTACTTTTTAGGTATGGCACCAGCTTGGAATATTTTCGCATATCTATACCATCCTTTACATTTATGTCGATTTCACCATTGAATAATGGCTCCAGAGAGAGTTAATGGCTTTATGGTCATAGCTAAATCGGCGAGATAAGCAATGATTAAATTCTCCAAAAAAGAGTTTGCTTTCTTACTATTTCACCACGTCATAAAGCACATATAAGCTTTTTCATAAACCACCTGTGATTTTGCAGGGAGCAAATCGAAAGTGACCTGTTCCGCCGTTTCTTTAATCTCAGACGGAGTGCAGTTCACGCCACTATTAGTTTGAAACATTTCCATTTTATAGAAAATTACTATTATTTAGTGAAATAAAAAACACGGTATAGTTTTTAATTAATATTTATTGCATATTAAGTATTACCTCCATAAATTTTAAATTTTACAGATGGTGAAATAATGTGAAGGTAGATGGCGCCACCGGCGATGGCAACTTTCTTAAATTCTGTTCAAAGAATATAATCACTCGAAACATTTCAATAATCTTACCCCACACTTACTTAAAACGAAAATAATATGCGAAATTATATTGAATATCAAACTTATGGCTGAAAATGTGAAAATTCTGAAATGGTAGTTATTGAAATAATGACATCCATGAACATCAGTCAACACAGAGATGTGTGATTAAGGTCATTACTTTTTTTTTGTACTCGTAAATTACTTCTTGTACAGTTGCCATGGGAACATGTTGGAATCCCGAAATCAGGCACTTTTGGTACAAAATACTGTCAGATATATTGTCTTTATTAGGTGGAGAAAAAAAATTGTTTGCACTTCGTGGATTAAAAGTACTATTTGGTTCCCACATTTCAGGGACTGAAGTGTTAATTTTAATCTCTAGGGATTAAAAAATAATTTAATCTTGTTATGGCATTGAAACATCTGGGATTTTAAAAATAATTCATAAATTTCATTAGCCTTGAATAGTGTAGCTTCTTTGTCAAAGTGCTTTTCTAATAATTTCAATTTATCATAGATGTAATATTTTAATTTTCAGAAAATAATATAATTATTTCTATTATTACTCCACGAAGTGCAAAGAATAGTGTAGATACCACGGGATTGAAGTTCCTTAATCCCTTGAATAGTTGTTGGTCTCGGGCTAAAGCCCTGGACCGACAAACTCTATTTGCGGGATTAAATGAGTCACTTCAATCCCTTGCTATCTAATATACTATTTATCATTATGTAGTCACCTCGTAAGATATTGTTGTCTTTAGAATGAGATTCTTAAATAGAAAAGGATCATGTCTGTGTGATAAATATCCATCTTAAAGATTGTTAAATCAACACATTTGTATTATTTTACCTGGTTAAAGATAATATAAACAGGTATAACATATTAAATAGGTATTATCTAACTAATAAATAGGTAAGATATAAATGCACATTTGTAATTGTATTAAACTTTAAACAACAAACTTTTCATACTGTTGTTTGTTCTGTTCATAAAATTTTTTCAAATGTGGACAAATTACTTTCACTCGAAGATCATTTGCAGCAATGTGGTCAAATGCCCTCTAAAACATAAGTAATGTTTGATTTTCAGACAGAGGACAAATGCAGGATATGGTAATGCTTTGGGAATGTGTATTATTCAGTTATAACGCAGGATATTTTTCAAGCAGAATGCAGAAGAGCGTTTAGGACATTTATAACAAATGTGTAATTGTTAAAAATATATACCTTAGCCAAAATTTTCCCATATCCTTGTCCTTGAACTTCTGGTGGTACAAAAGAATGAAGAAAGTAATAGATATCATCTTGCTTTTTATATTCAACAGTGGCAAACTGTGTTTCACCTATTTGCATGCTTAGAAGATTTTTTTCTGTTTTGTCTACTAATAAACCCAATTTTGAATATGAATTAAATCTGAATACAGTTTTTGATAAGACCGTTCTTTGTGGAGAGGTGATAAGGAGGTTGCTTCTTTGACCAAAGTATCTATTAACTTAAGTTTTACAAATAAGTAAAAAACATATTTTCTTATCTACCTGAAATAATTTTTTTTTAACATTGTCACACTGTAACATGAATAAATAAAATAATCTTGGTGTTTTGGAATACAAGTTCTATTTAAATTCTATGTTTTTTTTATATTAACTTTGAGCCAAACCTAAAATTCAGTAACATAACCCAACTAATATTTTAATTCTTACAACAGGGTATGTACCAAGGTTAGTAAAGCTATTGGGTATATAACTATATATATACCTTATCTATAAAGACTACAGTCATTCTTTATACTAAACAATGCTATAGTGTAGGTGATAAATTCTGTAGAAACAGTGGTTTTTATATTGTACTGCGGTATAATACAGTACAGGGTGTTTCATCATAAAAGCCACCAAAAGTCATTGTAAGGTAAGAACTTCATGTAAATCACGAAACTAGAGTTTGATGGTAGGACAATAGCTTGTACTTCCGTTTACATGAAATCTTCTACAAAGAAACAGTTGACTAATAAAGACCCCGACAACTTTTTACCTTACACTTTTAAGAAATACGTATTTAATTAAAAATTATTATTAATTTTATTAAATACATAAATAACAAATTTACCTCGAGTAGGATTTGAACCTATGGCCTGTACTTTGCTAGAGTACCGCGCTAACCAACTGGGCTATCGAGATTCAAGCCCCAATGGATGTAAATTTTGTCTTTATGTATGTAGAATTGATGTAAATTCTGAATATAATGAGATTACAATCAAATTACTTATATTAAGCCTGTTGTAAAGGTCAATGGAGCAATACGAATATGTGGAGATTTTAAAATTTCATTAAATCCTCACTTAAAAGTGGAGGAATATCCTATACCCACTATTGATGAGTTATTTTCATCAATGGCTGGTGGTAATAAATTGACAAAAATAGATTTAAGTCAGGCTTATTTACATTTAGAAATCCGTCCAGATGATAGGCACTTATTAACTGTAAATACACATAAGGGCTTATATCAATGTAATCGTTTAATGTTTGGATTGGCACCTGCACCAGCCATTTGGCAACGGCAAATGGAAAAGGTTCTGGAAGGTATTCCGGGGGTTACCGTCTTTCTAGACGATATTAAAATTACAGGACCTAACGATCAAATACATTTAGAACGTCTAGAAGAAGTTCTTATGCGTTTACAAAAGCATAACCTTCGAGTAAATGTATACAAAAGTAAATTTTTAGCAGATCAGATTAAGTATTGTGGCTACATTATTGATAAACACGGTATTCACAAAACTCCTTCCAAAGTACAACCTATACAAGACGCGCCTCGACCTACAGACAAAAGTCAATTACGTTCATTTCTTGGACTAATAAATTATCACGGTCGATTTTTTTAAAATTTGAGCACGATAGTCGCGCCATTAAACGAACTACTAAAACAAAACTCTAAATTTGTTTGGAATAAACAATGCGAAAAAGCGTTTTTACAAGTTAAAAAAGAAATTCAATCAGACAATATTTTAGTTCATTTTGAAGTAAAACTGCCGTTGGTACTCGCAACAGACGCACCACAGTAGAAAGGAGGCACCTTGGCCGCTATTTTGGGCTTTGACGTCACAAGACCGCCCACGTGGGAGACCGCATTTTCCACCCTTATTTTTACTCGCTTACGTGTAGGACGTATTTTTTCACCCCTATTTTTACACATCCACGTGTGCGACCGTGTTTTCAACCCTTTTATCCTAATTTACATACACCCACGTGTGAGACCGTATTTTCAACCCTTTCTTTTCGAAGGCCCCTTTCTACCCTAATAATTTTTTTTAGTTGCGCACGTGTATGGCGTGTTTTTTCACCCCTTATTTTATGACAGCTCACGTATAGGACGCGTATTTTCTACCCTATGGGTCAACCCTAATTAGAGCCTTTCTGTACTTGCGCACGTGAGAGGCAGATGTAGGCATTGGGGCTGGGGGCTGGTCTAGAGATAAGTCTTACGATTGGACCTGGAGCTGGACTTGGGGTTGGTCTTAGGGTTATTTTTGATGGTATTAAGGTCCTTCTGGCTATATTAAGAGCAGTGCCCTGGAGGTTAGGCAAATGCACACGCATACAATGTTGGAAATTGCATAATTAATAAGATATTATTATTAAAGTTATCGATCCTATTGCTTTAAAATGGTCACATGCTATTGGATGATCTTTTACCTATACGAGAAAACGTTGCATTTCTAATAAGGAGGTTCTTGTAAGACAAGTGTAGGGCTTCGCAACTTGTTCTCAGGCCTTCGCCCCCTGACCGGAGATGGTGTGGGAACCTAATCTTATAAGACAAGTGTAGAGCTTAGCTCCTATCGTGGCCCCCTTGATGCAATTGTATGTTGTTCTAACTTAATCTTACAGCTGTAGGCCTTCGCCCCGTCATACAAAATTGTATTCTAATAAGGAGGTTCTTGTAAGGCAGGACTTGTATCAGGGTCTGCGCCCTAGCTGAGTAAAAAATTGATTTTAGCGCCATCTAGTGGCGTATAGACTAATGAACATTTTCTGAAGCTGATAATGCACACCTCTCTCTTGCTCTATCTTGTTTCTTCCTCATCCTCTGTCTTTCTCTCTCTCTCTCTCACACACACACACACACACACACACACACACACACACACACACACAACAAATCAATTAATTAATCAATCTCAAACAAATCACGCTCGAACATCAGATAAAACTCAATCAATCAACCGAAATTATATCTTACAGTTTGGGGAAACCAGATTACAGTTCAAACTGAATGCATTAAAGTGTAATTAAATATGACGTGAAATAATAAATAATTCTACCCTAATGCAATGATGCTTTATGTATAGGCTGATCCTCTAAACAGCCACCACCTATACATTCGGAACATCATATCTGATTTATTTGCATGTTCAATTACTTACACACAAAATTGTTTCATTGTAATGTGTTCATTAACAGTTGTAAAAACCCATTAAAAAGTAATAATTACTTATATAACATAGAGTTAAACTAAAATAACATGTTTTTATGAATATCAAACTGATAACGGAAATAAAAGGCAAAAGGTTTTAATGATTTATTATTATACGTAAATTAACAATAACTACATCTTTAAAATCCACGAATTTGTACCTACTATTTTGTAGAGCTGATATTATGACGTTAACCTGTGTAATAATACATTTTAAAAAAATCTTTATCGGCATTTTTGTTAGCAATATCAGGTAAAAAACATATATTAAAAATAATACGCTTACCTTTAGAAGTTTTTCCTTCAACTCTACCATATGTTGAACTGAATTTTTTATACAACGTGTCTTACTAAAATACGCTTTGTGAATGGCTGAATATAAACACCCGATGACATACCGAACATAAAACTATTTTAGAAAGTACTACACAAAAACCTGAATTCGTATTTAACAATCATGTTGTACTTACAAAAAAAAATTTACATTTAAAACACTTACAAATATTTTAAAAATTTTGCCGTCTTAGGAGAAAATACCTCGACCATAAAAGAGGCGTTTAGATTTATAAACATGCCCCTAGGGGCTACGTTAGAGTGTGGTTAGGTCAATACTTCAGACATCCCCGGAAGATAACCGATTCTACCCGAACATTGACAGGCACGTTTGCGGACAAGGCCCAAGGCTAGCTGCGTTCTCGTTTCTCGTGTGTTTCGCTCTTTAAAGTGTAACTGTCATCGAGTGAGCATTACTATAATGTATTCTCCTGTTTACGAGGCAACATCAGCGGACATTAGAGATTTTACTGACTTGTTAATAAACTATTACAACATAACCGTTCAAGATAATGATGAAAGCGATGACGTAATTGAGCTGAATGTATCTCACATTCAAGATGATTGTGATGGTTCACAGAAGAGAAAGAAGAGCGATGACATAGGGGTGAAGGGTAAATCTCAAAATTATGATGATGATGACGACAAATCACGGTTCAAGAAGAAGAAGAAAACCGATAAAGCATGTTATTAAATAATAATGATATATTGTTGTTTATAATAATAATAATAATATATTTTCAAACGTTAAGCTTTCCTTCAATTTTGTTAATAAACTTGTTTTTTTTCCTAACGGTGCTTCACCGTCTTGATTCATGTTTGCAAGTTTTTTTGCTTTGGCGTGTTTTCGTTTTGCGTGTTTTTTGTGTTGGCGTGTTTTCGTTTGTGTTTTCGTATTTGCGTGTTTTCGGTTTTACGTATTTTCGCATTTGTATGTCTTTGCGTTTGCGTATTTTTTGTGTTAGCGTTTTTCGTTTGTGTGTTTTTGTGTTAGCGTGTTTGCGTGTTTTTTTTGTGTTGGTGTGTTTTTCGCGTTTGCGTGCTTTCGCGCTCTCATGTGTGTGTGTGTGTGTGTGTGTGTGTGTGTGTGTGTGTGTGTGTGCGTACGTGCGTGCGTGCGTACGAGCGTACGTACGTGCGTGCGAGCGTACGTGCGAGCGGACGTACGTGCGAGCGTGCGTACGTGCGAGCGTGCGTGCGTGCGAACGTACGTACGTGCGTGCGTACGTGCGAGCGTGCGTACGTGCGAGCGTGTGTACGTGCGAGCGTGCGTGCGTGCAAGCGTGCGTACGTGCGAGCTTGCGTGCGTGTGTACGTGCGTGCGTGCATGCGTGTTTTTCGTTTGATCCTTGTGCTAAAGCAGTGCTAGTCGATTGTATGTAGTTGTAGGCACTATTGTGTTGACTAAAAGCTATAATTGGAAACGTTGCTTGCTATACCCAGTCCATGGAATTATGTTTAATTAGCTTTTTTGACAGATGTATTTATTTATGATAAGATCAGGCATGCATGTACAGTAATATAGAGGTGAAACTAACTAGCTAATGTGTTTTGCTGCTACACGTATCACAGTATTGAAGATTCTGTTTATGTACTAGAAAATGTACTACAGTCTCGAAACAGAATGCAGATAGAAATTGAAGGAAGTGAATACGGTACAACTTTCAAGATTTGAAGCGTGTGCAGCATTTCCAGAGCCGTGTTGAAACCAGTTAATTTAGGGCTAACCTCGTGTCCATGTAATAATAATGTCTGATAAAGCTATTAAGGTTATTAGCTACTTTTATAGGTTGTTACAATATAATCGCTCAAGGTGAAGACGACGAGATGATTGTATCTCAAAATCTCGATAATAATGATACTCTCCATGAAATTTCAAGTAAAATTAGATTACGTCACTCTTATTTCAGATTTGAAATTTTTTAAAACGTTTAGTTGACATTGCTATTAATCCTAACTGATAAAAATCCATATAACGTGAATCACATATGTTTGTGTGTGTGTGAACGTAATTGAGTATACAATAGTTTTTATGTAACCTGAAGATTCAATTATTTAAAAGTAATTTCCTCGTAAGCAAAATTTTTAAAATATTTGTAAGTGTTTTGAATGTAAATTTTTTTTGTAAGTACAACATGATTGTTAAATACGAATTCAGGTTCTTGTGTATTACTTTCTAAAATAGTTTAATGTTCGGTATGTAATCGGGTGTTTATATTCAGCCATTCACAAAGCGTATTTTAGTAAGACACGTTGTATAAAAAATTCAGTTCAACATATGGTAGAGTTGAAGGAAAAACTTCTAAAGGTAAGCGTATTGTTTTTAATACATGTTTTTTACCTGATATTGCTAACAAAAATGTCGATACAGATTTTTTTAAAATGTATTATTACACAGGTTAGCATCAGCTCTACAAAATAGTAGGTACGCATTCGTGGATTTTAAAGTTGTAGTATTGTTAATTTACGTATAATAATAAACCATTAAAACCTTTTGCCTTTTATTTCCGTTATATCAGTTTGATATTCTTAAAAACATGCTATTTTAATTTAACTCTATCTTATATAAGTAATTATTACAACTGTTAATGAACACATTACAATGAAACAATTTTGTGTGTAAGTAATTGAACATGCAAATAAATCAGATATGATGTTCCGAATGTATAGGTGGTGGCTATTTAGAGGATCAGCCTATACATAAAGCATCATTGCATTAGGGTAGAAATTATTTATTATTTCACGTCATATTTAATTACACTTTAATGCATTCAGTTTGAACTGTAATCTGGTTTCCCCAAACTGTAAGACATAATTTCGGTTGATTGATTGAGTTTTATCTGATGTTCGAGCGTGATTTGTTTGAGATTGATTAATTAATTGATTTGTTTGTGTGTGTGTGTGTGTGTGTGTGTGTGTGTGTGAGAAAGAGAGAGGAGGAGGAAGAAACAAGATAAAGCAAGAGAGAGGTGTGCATTATCAGATTCAGAAAATGTTCATTAGTCTATACGCCAATAGATGGCGCTAAAATCAATTTTTTACTCAAAGGGGCTAGGGCGCAGACCCTGATACAAGTCCTGCCTTACAAGAACCTCCTTATTAGAATACAATTTTGTATGACGGGGCGAAAGCCTACAGCTGTAAGATTAAGTTAGAACAACATACAATTGCATCAAGGGGGCCACGATAGGAGCTAACTATACACTTGTCTTATAAGGTTAGGTTCCCACACCATCTCCGGTCAGGAGGCAAAGGCCTGAGAACAAGTTGCGAAGCCCTACACGTGTCTTACAAGAACCTCCTTATTAGAAATACAACGTTTTCACGTATAGGTAAAAGATCATCCAATAGCATGTGACCATTTTAAAGCAATAGGATCGATAATTTTAATAATAATATCTTATTAATTATGCAATTTCCAACATTGTATGCGTGTGCATTTGCCTAACCTCCAGGGGCACTGCTCTTAATATAGCCAGAAGGACCTTAATACCATCAAAAATAACCCTAAGACCAACCCCAAGTCCAAGTCCAGCCCCAGGTCCAGCTCCAGGTCCAACCCTAAGACTTATCTCCAGACCAGCCCCCAGCCCCAATGCCAACATCTGCCTCTCACGCGCGCAAGTACAGAAAGGCTCTAATTAGGGTTGACCCATAGGGTAGAAAATACGCGTCCTATGTGTGAGCTGTCATAAAATAAGGGGTGAAAAAACACGTCATACACGTGCGCAAGTAAAAAATAATTAAGGTAGAAAAGGGTCTTCGAAAAGAAAGGGTTGAAAATACGGTCTCACACGTGGGTGTATGTAAATTAGGATAAAAGTGTTGAAAACACGGTCTCACACGTGGATGTGTAAAAATAGGGGTGAAAAAATACGTCCTAGACGTAAGCGAGTAATAATAAGGGTGGAAAATGCGGTCTCCCACGTGGGCGGTCTTGTGACGTCAAAATCCAAGATGGCGGCCAAGGTGCCTCCTTTCTACTCATCACCCTACGGAGTTGGGTCGGTGCTTTCACATATTTATTCAGACGGTTCCGAAAAACCAATTCAATTTGTGTCACAAACGTTATCCCCTACACAAAGAAAATATTCTCAAATTGATCGTGAAGCTTACAGTATTATTTTTGGCGTAAAAAAATTCTATCACTACTTATATGGAAACAAATTTACATTATATACTTATCATCGTACATTATTGCAAATTTTTAATCCAAATAAATCAATACCAATACTAAGTGCAATATTACGCAATATTTCTTTCGGCATTTAATTATGATATTCGTTACAAGAATACCAATTTGCACAGTAACGCGGATTGTATGACTAGATTACCTATTAATTCAGAACAATTGTATAATTACGATGAACCCGATTTATTTGAATTAAATCAAATCGAAACGTTACCAATTACAGTTGCAAAATAAGCGCAAGAGACCGCGAACGATATCAGTTTAAAAGCTTTACGAGACGCTTTGCAAACCGGAAAATCAATGGATAGCCGTTTACGTTTTAATATTGATCAAACAGAATTTACACTACAGCAAGGATGCATATTACGGGGACAACGAGTCCTGGTACCTAAAATTTTGCAACAGTCAATTTTAAACGAATTACATTCAGCACATTTCGGAATTCATAAAATGAAAGGGTTAGCACGTAGCTATTGTTGGTGGCCTGGTATCGATAATGATATCGAGAGTTTAGCAAAAAATTGTTTTATTTGCAATAAAATTAGAAACAATCCTAGGACTGTACCTATACACTCTTGGGAGGAGGTCAGTAAACCATTCTATCGCGTACACATAGATTACGCCGGACCATTCTACGGGCATTACTACTTTATTTTAGTCGATTCCTATTCAAGATGGCCTGAAATTTTTATTACCAAAGATATGACTACAACTACTACTATAGAATTATGTCGCGAAATTTTCAGTCGTTTCGGCATACCACGAATATTGGTAAGCGACAACGGCAGACATTTTGTATCTTCAAATTTTGAATATTTCCTAAAGTTGAACGGCGTTAAACACGTTTTAAGCGCACCTTACCATCCTCCTACTAATGGGTTGGCGGAACGCTACATTCAAACATTAAAACAGTCAATAAGATCTATTAACGGAAATTATAAGGATATTCAAAAGCAAGTGTGTCAATTACTTTTATAATATCGTAAAATTCCTCACAGTATTACTAAACCATCACCTTCAATGTTAGTTTTCGGACGAGAAATAACTTCTCAAGTAGATTTAATTAAACCAGACCTTCAATCACATACAAATATTAATTCAGATGATAATATCTCTACTAGACATTTTAACGTAAATGACAGAGTTGCTGTTAAAGTTTATGTAAATGATGTTAAACAACTTGACAATGGTGAAACTTGCAAAAGACATGTTGATCAATTACGAAAGATTGGCGAGTTCACTCCACATGAAACCCAACCTGATATCATACCTACCATTCTTGATAACCAAACAAACGATATGGAAGATACTTCACCCCGTGAAACTCCATCTGATGAATCTATTATACAGTCATCTACTGATAAGTTACCTATAGTAACTATTGAAAGGGAGCCACCTGGGATGGAAGTACGTCGTTCCAACCAAATACGACGTGCATCTGTACAGGAGTCCGGGAGGAGCTGTTATGATTTAGCTCATGCATCTTGATTTCTTTCCTTATGTTATGTTTTTTTTTTATTTTGGATTGACATGGATACGTAGTTAGCAACAAGAAAATAAATAAACAACATTATATTTGAATAAAAATATTTTTCCAATTGCATTTTATTCTTACTATTATTAATAAAGAACAATAGTTATTAATTTTGTCGCTTCAATTTCATCGCATTATAATTATTAAATTTCCCGTTACACAAGAAGAGAAAAATAAAGTTTGTTCTGAATTTGAGAAGGTATAATGATACGACTTTGAATATTATTCTTACTGTATTATATCTTTGTTAGGTAAAGGGATTTCCAGGAGTAATCGGTTGTATAGATGGGACATCAATAGAAATTGTTACTCCGGCAAACAAAATTAAAACCATCTACACAAATTGTCATGATAAGGCATCAATAACACTACAAGGAATTTTTGATTCCAAAAAATGTTTCTTGATGTTTCTATCGGAACTCCTGGGAAAATTCACGATGCAAGAGTGTTGAAATCAGAGATCTATGCTCGACTGCAATCACTCTGCTCAGCTTCTTATCATATTATATGTTGAATTATATTCTATTATATCTAAAATTATATTATATTATAGGTGATGATGCATATCCCTAAAGAGAATGGTGACTAACACCATACAAATGTTATAGAGAATTGAACGAACCTGAAAAATGATTTAACAGTAAGTTGTGCGGAACCAGAGTGTTAATTGAAAACTCATTTGGGTTATTGAAAGGTAGATTTCGTCAACTTCTACAATTGCATATGCATGAAGTTGAGAAGCTGTCTAAATTTATTTTAGCATGTTGTGTGCTACACAATTTATGTATTTTAAAAGGTGATTTATTATATGACACTGAAATAATAAGTTTTCCTGAAAATGTTAATGTTGAAACATTCACTTATACAGATGCACAAATTAAGGTAATTTGTGAAGCAAAAAGAAATTTGTTAAAAGAAAAATTTTATTGTAATTCTAATAAACAATAAAGTATTACTTATGTTCGAACAATGATTTTATTAATTCCAATTTTTCATGATGTTGCCGCTCTCGATTTGCCTCCTTTTCTACATGTAATTCAACTAATGTCTGTTGAATACTTTTTCTGGAACTTCTATCTGAAGAAATATCCTCACAACTCCTTTTAAGATTACAATTTCTTCATATTATTTGGGGAAACAATAACCTCTGGTGTAATGATGTCATCCCATGTCTGAAATTTTTTTCATCTCTTCTTTAAACGGAACTTCCATCCGTTGTGCTCCACTTGTCGAATTATTATCGACGACTGCTTTCTTCCTTTTCATTATTGTTCTATACCTGTTTTCAACTTGTACTGCTGTGAATGTTAAGTGGCAAATTTTTGCAATGTCCTCGCTGATCCTTTTCCACATTACTTTTTTAGTCTTAAATGTCTTCATTGGGCCTATCTGTTTCAAATAATCACAATATTTATCCAATAACAGCTTACTTGTGCCGTCTGTCCATTCTGAAATATATATTGCAGACATAATTTAAATAATAGTTACGTATACCATGTACCTGCAGTTAACTTATCATCTACATTCATGGTTTCCGAATCTTGAGATTCACCATTGGGAGTTTTGGAACTTTCTTCTGGAATATCGGAAGCGTTCGTTTCCTCATTATAGTGTATAACAATAGCGCTACGATTTACATCATTACAATACCTTTATTTAATGCCATTGTGAAAACTCGTTCTACCGTGCGTAAATCTTCTTCTATATGTACTAATTTATATTTTATCAATTGACGTATACAGGGTAATTTCTTTAATTGGCCCATTAGACGTTTCTCAACTCCTAAAAACATTAGAGTTGAAATTTGGTAAACGGCCATAGCTTCTGACGATCTATCTTTCTAAAACATTTTCATTTCAATGGCACTTCCGGCAATGCCGGAAGTGACCATTAACTTTTATTTTTTAAACGGAACGATATATTTTTGCTGCCGGCATTAGATTCCTTATTCAATTTACTACATTTTCTGTCTAGCGTATATTTATTTAGTTGTCATGGTTACGGAGATATAACAACCTTTATTGAAAAATTACTACTTTCAAGGATTATTTAGAAAAATCATAACTTGTGAACCATTAATTCTACTGAAATAAATAAAAAACCCATTAATTGCACAAGAATTGCTCTATCCTCTAAGTGGTCGCTAAATTCTGTAGCTTTATTAGAAAGGTCACAATAAATTCGTAAACTTGAGAAACTTCAAATACGGATAACTCAATTTTTTCAAATGGAACATCCCTACTTTCTTATCAGCTGTCGATAGAGAATTTGATTTGCAACATTTTCTTTCAAATGATCGGTATGCCTATCATTATCCGTTTCTGTATTTTTATGTAAAATTATGAATATTATTCAATTTATTATAATTAGTAGGTGGCTTTGGAGATCTGATGCTATGGTAACAGCTGCGTACAATTGTCTTTATTTATGCTTAGTTACGATATTTTATAGTTTCCATATTTAAAACTCAAAAATTTATATAAACCATGTTTAATAGCGAGCACCTACTCTGTCAATTTAGTGACAATATTTTTAAATTAAGGGTATCCGAAAGAACTCCAAAAATTCAGAACACTATACAAGAATTTTATTCAGTTTGGAAATCAACTATACAAGGAATAACGTTACTTGGGCATTAACACGAGAAAAAGAAATAGCTACAGCGTATTTGGATACAATGGCAATATTGGTTAACGTCATATTAACGGAAACAATTACAAGTCAAAATAATCAGAATAAATGTTCCATGTGCTCTCCGTTTTTCTGAATAGCCATCTCTAGCCTAACTTGCACACCGTGGTAACTGTCTTGACAAGCTCTGCTGGATTAATTTCGCGAAAGGCTTGATGGATTCCCTCAACCAATTCTTCTAAAGAACCTACTATTCGGTTATACACCTTCAACTTGATAACTCTCCAAAAATAAAAATCCAAAGGCGTTAGATACGGCGACCGGGGTGGTCATAGCCGTGGGCCTCTGTTTCCGATCCATCTATCTTCAAACAGTTCGAGCCACAGTTCTTGTATTATGGGGTGGAGCCCCATCCATTTGGTACCAGAATCTTCTCGCTCTATTTAACGGCAGTTCGTCAACGAAGGTTTCTGCTTGGTTTTCCAGAATTTGAATATATCGAGCCCCATTTAAATTTACGTTATATAAAACATATCGGAGCTGATCACTCATGATCACATAATAAACATTAACTTTAAATTATTTTTGATTGTCCACGGTTTCAAACAGTCGAGGATTTTCAGATGCCCAGTAATGCCGATTTTTCCTATTCACTATTCCATTTTGATCAAATTTTGCTTCGTCCGACCAAATCACATCTCTAAGAAAGTTTTCGTTTTGTCTTCACAAAATTGAATCCTCTTTGGATAATCTTCTCGTCTCAGTTTTTGTAGGCGAATGGAGGAATACGGATGCTTCTTATGTT
The DNA here is from genome assembly GCA_036346205.1 of Vesta saturnalis. NCBI lineage: Eukaryota > Metazoa > Arthropoda > Insecta > Coleoptera > Lampyridae > Vesta > Vesta saturnalis. Next base: position 2,995,507 of record JARFJB010001942.1, read on the forward strand.
TTGTTAGAATTTTGTGTATTGTCGAATAAGTTGGACCAGAATCTTCCGAAGCTGCATAAACAAATGAACGAGGATTTACCTCAAAATATGCCAAAATATTGATTTCGTTATCTTCTGTTAGAACCCAAGGAACGACATTTCTTGAACAAGTTGATTTGCCAAACTGAATAAAATTCTTGTGTGGCGTTCTGAACTTTTTTGGAGTCATTTCGGGTACATCTGGATATTTTTCATTAAATAAGCGATACGTTCTTGAAATAATGTGATTACATTCGCCAAAACAATGAAAAAATCTGTTTGTTTGTATAACGAAAGCGGTGATTTTGCATGTTTTTAAGTGTCAAAATGGCTCACTTAATAAACATAAATAAAGACAATTGCACGCAGCTGTTACCGTAGCAACGGAGCTCCAAAGCCACCTACTAATTATAATAAATTGAATAATATTAATAATTTTACATAAAATGTTTTTTCCTCAGAAACGAATAATGATAGGCATACCGATCATTTGAAAAAAAATGTTGCCAATCAAATTTTCTATCGACAGCTGAGAAAGTAGAGGAGTTCTATTTGAAAAAATTGAAGTTTCTCAAGTTTACCAAATTATTGTGACTTTTCTAATAAAGCTACAGAATTTAGCGCCCACTCAGAGGATAGAGCAATTCTTGTGCAATTAATGAGTTTTTTATTTATTTCAGTAGAATGAATGGTTCACAAGTTATGGTTTTTCTAATAAACCCTTGCAAGTCGACATTTTTTCATGAAAGTTGTTATATCTCCGTAACCATGGCAACTAAATAAAAATAAGCTGGACACAAATGTAATAAAATGAATAAGGAGTCTAATGGCGGTAACAAATATATATGGTTGTATTTAAAAAAATTGGGTTAATGGTCATTCCGGTATGACCGGAAGTGCCATTTTGATGAAAATATTTTAGAAAGATAGATCGTCGGAAACTATGGCCGTGGTCCACATTTCAGCTCTCTACTTTTTTTAACAGTTGAGAAACGTCTAATGGGCCAATTAAAAAATTACCTTGTATAATTGACAGTATATTCATCATCATCTGTAATGAAAAATGACTTTTGTATATTCTATATTTGAAATTGCAAATGGATAATTTACTAGTTAATTAAAACAGAAGATCATCTGATGCTAAAGGCACCATAATTTTTAAGGGCTGACTATTTACTATATAAACTGTAACTCCAAGGTTTTTTCGTTCATGGTGTGTTGCGAAAGTACCTTAAACCGTGTTTATCTATGCCTCAAACAGTGAAATGAATAATGACCGCCACAACCGAGAACTGTAACCTTATTCAGCTATTGCACTTTTTTCTAACCATGTTCGGATTAGTAACTGCACCTAAGTTGCCCTTGGTTGCACTGCGTTAGTGTTGCTAAACACTTTAGAACAGTGCAGAGTGCGCACTACGTGTCGATAACCCGAAAACGCTATAATAATTTTTCAAACAGGCTAAATCTGATTGGCCTAGTTTTTGACCACCCTGTATCATGCATTCATTTTTGTATTTGTTTACATTGTTACCATCGTAACCATAACCTATAAATTATTGACGTTTAAATATTTTATTTCTTAGTAATTATATAGAAAAATATAATTTTGTTGTGTTAAAACAGTAGAATATAAATGTATATTTTTTAAGAATGAATTTTGGTGAGTATTAATAATGCTGGTCCATTTAATCGTATTTATACCATATTTTATATAATTTGTAATTATTAAGTATAAATTTTTTATTTTAGGCGTGTAGTATACATCTATTAGCCTAATCCTCAGAATGGTAATTTAATTACTTAATACCATCACTGTACTGTAAGATTGATGTATGACAATTGAATTTTTTTAACTAAACAATAGTATTAAAGACCTCATAATGGATGAACAAGATTTAAAAGCCCTTATTTTTTACTATTGTAGAGAAAAATATTATAGTTGCATGATGCACACTTGTCAGGATGGAATTAGTAAATTTAGGGGAGATATGTCTTTTAATTTTTATAATTGTGTAGCTTTAATGTTATGTCACCAATATGAGGAGTGTATTGCAGAACTTGATTCTTTGAAATCAGAAAATGATTATCGCTTATCCGTTGTGTACACATATCTGCAAGTATACAAAATAATGGGATCAATTGAAACTGAGAAATTTTCAAAATTGCAACTTCGTGTGCAAGAATACAAAGCTACAGCCACTTGCATGGATCTATATTATGTAGCATATACTTTATTTGCCTTAAGACAGTATCAAGAAGCTCGTGATTATATAGAAAATGCATTAGCAATTGAGCCTTCAAATGCGGAGATTCTGTCTCTTCAGGGGTGGATTGAATTATACTTAATCAAAACAAATTTACACTCCGAAGTAAAAGTATCACAGATTTTTGAACTTTCTCTAAACGATGATAAAAGAAATCTTAATAGTTCACTAGGTTTAGTTGACTGTTACATATATGAACAGAATTATGATGACGCAATGTCATTGCTGAATAAAATTGTAGTACGTTTTCCTGCGACATCATTAGCTTTATTGGTAAAATTAAGACTAAATTTTACATTGCAATATTGGGATCAGTGTGCAGATGTTATCAAACGTATATCAGTTTTGGAGCTTGAGAATTTAGATATCTTAAAAATTAAAATTCTAATGCTAATTTGTAATGAAGGAAAGTATGAGGAAGCTGCAATTTGTATACATAAGCATAACGAAATACTGTACAAAAAAGAGCCCCACAATGGAGATTTGCTTATTGAAAATGCACAATTATTTTCGAGAATATGTGAAAGGAATAATGTGATACTTTCGGAGACGTACAAAATGGTCGAAAAAGCTTTGGAAATTTCTATAAATAATGTGGTATACATGGCTGAATTGGCATATCAATCCATTTTAGGAGGCAATTTAAATGATGCGATGAGACTTTATAAATCTGCCATGAAGTTAGATGATTCTTCTTTAGATGTGTTGATAGGAATGACATTGTGTGAATTACTTGAATACGGTGTAAATGAACATATCAGACACCAAGTTAACTTTTTGGTAGAGTTAGAAGAAACTCGTAAAGGCCCAAAACTGTTATTCTTGAAAGCGAAAATTGCTGCACCAGAAATAGCTTTGGAAATTTTATATGAAATTTGTGAACTGCAGTTGAATGCTATTGCAAAGTTACCGTATGGATCAGAGTATTTATATAATCTAGATCCTGATTTTATGTTGTATGTTTGTAAAGAATTATTATTACACTTACCCCAAGCACCTGCACTGATTACAAAAGAAAAACATTTACAAAAACCAGGTCCTATTGCTAAAAAAGCGGAAATGGTTTTAAGCGTAATTGTAAAAGCCTGTCCGTCAATTCAAGAAACAAAGTATTTGTTATCAACAGTTCAGTTTCTAAATGGGGAAGCTACAAAAGCAAAGACTAATTTAGAACAAATTTTAATGAGCCCCAATTCTAATTTTACTAATTGCTATCTACTAATGGCTCAAATACAATTATATATTGGTCAGTTTGAGAGAGCAGCTCAAAGTTTAGAATTAGGGTTAAGTCACAATTTTAATGTCAGAGAAAATCCTTTATATCATTTCATTGCTGGGATAATAGAAAAAAATCGAAACAATCAAGATGAGGCAATTAAATGCTTTAAGGTTTCTTTGCAACTCATTAATTCTCAGTTTGAGGTAACTCAGGCAAGCTCTTCTCTATTTTCTGTCTCACTATATGACAAAGCTACAATTTATCTGGAACTCATTGACTCTCACATGCAGGCAAATCAATTACATGAGGCAACTAAACTGATTGATGCTGTAGTTGAAGAGTTTCGAGGAACATCAGAAGAAGCTCGTATTATTATTCTAAATGCTGATCAGGCAATAGAAAAAAATGAAATTCAACATGCGATTGATATGCTTAGTAAAGTTAAATCTAATGAGTCTTATTATTTACAAGCAAAACGAAAATTAGCATTTATTCTTTTGGAGCATCGAAATGATTCAAGAGCATATTTACAGTGTTACTTAGATATAGTTGAAATGGATCCTGGACCTGAAAGTTTAATACTCTTAGCTGATGCCTATTTAAATGTTTTAGGTAAGGACTATTTTTATTATTATTGTACACATTCTCTTTTATTACAAACACTGGGCTCCTTAATATTGGGTCTCCGATTTTCTGAGCTCGGTAAGGGCTGCCGGTTACCTTTTCCATCATCCTTAATCTATTGTCATCCTTATTCTTCCTTCTCGCCCTCATTGTCTTCCTATCGGATTAAAAGTCTCAAATTAAAAAATAAGATGGCTGTGGTTTCTAGGGTTATAAATTCCGGACGTAAAATCCTGCCCCACTCGGATGTCCGGGAGGGCAGGGCCCAAGCGACCTCGGTCATCGAAAGTATCAACTTTCTGATTCACTACTGCAACACCCGCGGAATCAGGTCTAATCTTAATGCTATTCACCAACATCTTGAACAATTACAACCTGATATATTGTTTCTATCTGAAACACAAGTCTCATCTGAAAGCTCCGAGTCACCAGACTTGCAATTTCCTCAATACCATCTTCACTCTAACTTTCGATATAAAGGAGGCGTATGTGCGTACATCAAGGACAGAATTGCTTGCAAGAGGGTTTCTTCCTTAGAAAATAAAAATTTTGACGTGATTTGGTTTAAACATTCTGGTCCTAATTTTGTGAAATTCTACTGTTGCATTTATAGGTCTCCTAATGACAGCAACTTTCAAGACTTCTTCGATTACCTTAGTATGAAAGTTGACTATCTCCTGTCTCAGTTTCCATCTTGCGATATCTCATTTTTAGGCGATTTCAATGTTCATAACTCTAGTTGGCTTTAATTTTTATCTACTACAAATCCCGCTGGTCATAGTGCAGAAACATTTGCTATTTCATGTGATCTCACACAAATGATTTCTGAATCCACAAGAATCCCTGATAACCCTAACCATACTCCACATCTTCTAGATCTCTTTCTTACATCAAACCCTCTTGTTTATAAAACTTCCGTTCTTTCGCCTTTAGGTCTTTCCGACCATTGTCTAATAAAAATCATTTCTACTGTACCTAATTCCACTGTTATTCGCAAAACCGATAGAACCTTGTGGTGTTTTAAGTCAGCTCGATGGAGTGATTTACGGGATTTCTTTGCAACCTTTCCATGGCGTGAATATTGTTTTAAGTCGTCCTCTTCTTCGGACATCGCTCTTTCAGTATCTGAAGTCATCCTCATGGGAATGGAGTTATACATTCCGAAAAAACAGTACCGTGTAGGTCATTCACGTTCCCAACCCTGGTTCAATAAGGCTTGTTCTGATGCAATATCTTTAAAAATAAATGTTACATTAAATGGAAATCTAATAAATCGGTTGACAGTCATGTAGAATACGTTGGTGCTAGAAATATCTGCAAAAGTGTCATCACTAAAACTAAAAAGTTGTTCGAATAACGAAAATGCAATGAACTAGCTACATCTCCTTTAGGCAGTCGTAAATTTTGGTCTTTAGCAAAAGCCATTAGTAAAAACTTTCGAACATCTTCATTTCCCCCCCTGACATCTATTGACGGATCGGTAGTTGCTGATTCTGTAGACAAAGCCAACGTTTTTGTGGATTTGTATGCATCAAACTCGTGTCTCAATGATTCTGGAAAAGATGTGCCCCTAGTCAACTCTTCTTCATACGTTATGAAACCAATTCATTTTAGGTACAAGCTCTTGGAATCGATCATTAGTAGGCTTGATCTCAATAAGGCGACTGGCCCAGACGGTATCCCAGCTATTGTCTTAAAGAAATGTTCCCCCGAACTAGTACCAGTCCTATCTAAGCTCTATACGATCTCTATATCTTCTGGGGAATTCCCTTCATCATGGAAGTTAGCAAATGTTCAACCTATTCCCAAAAAAGGTGACAAGACCGATCCCTCAAATTACAGACCAATTGCCATCACTTCCATTTTGTCTAAAATCATGGAAAAAGCCATCAATCAGCAACTGCTCACGTTCCTTGAAACTAACAAACTCCTTAGTGACCACCAATGTGAGTTTAGGCAAAGCCGTTCAACAGGCGATCTTCTTTCATATGTGACCCAAGTTTGGAACAATACAGTAGAGCAGTCCGGTGAAACAGTTGTAGTCGCTTTAGATATCTCAAAGGCATTTGACCAAGTTTGGCATAAGTGTTTACTTGCCAAACTCACCTCGTTTGGGTTAAATGATACGCTCATCAACTGGGTTTCTAGTTTCCTTGATAAAAGACGAATACGTGTCGTAGTTGATCGCTTTTTTTCAAAAGAAGTTAGCATTAACGCGGGCGTACCACAGGGATCCGTTATAGCGCCTACACTTTTTCTGCTGTACATAAACGACCTTATTTCTTCAACAACTAACCCCATCCATTGCTTTGCTGACGATAACACTCTTCACTGTAGCTCATCTCAGTCTACTCATAGTGATAATCCACCTTCTATGTCAAATCAAGAAATTAAAGCTGAAATGGCAAATTCAATCAACAAAGACATTCAACGTATTCTCGAATGGGGAAGCAATAATCTAGTTAAATTTAATGCTAACAAAACTCAGTGTTGCCTTATGTCCGCCAAAAAAGATCGATCATTTCCTGTTGTAAGTATGAATGGCTCAGTTCTTAAGTTTTCAGACTCTATTACTCTGTTGGGTATGACTGTATCTTCAAATCTCTCATGGGTTGACCATCTTCTGTCAGCTACCAAAACAGCTGCTCGTAAAATAGGCTTTTTGTACAGATCTAAGCAGTACTTTACCTCTCGACAACTCCTTCTGCTGTATAAGGCCCAAATTCGGCCTCATTTGGAATATAATTCTCACCTTTGGGTTAGTGCTCCCCAATACGCTCTCGATATCGTTGATCGTATTCAAAAGAGAGCGATTAGGCTTATAAATGACCCGTCCTTAACTTCTCACATACAGTCCCTTGAGCATAGAAGGATGGTTTCAGTTCTTTCTTTGTATTATCGTTATTACAACGGCTATTGTGCTGGTGAATTACATTCTTTGATACCATCTCCGGCTATCTTTGCGAGAAACACTCGGTTCGCCCATTTACATCATCAGTATGCAGTACAAATCTCCACACCAAACGGGCGCAATCCACATTTTTCTACACGGCTTCTAAACTCTGGAATGATCTCCCTAGTTCCTGTTTTCCTCTCACTTATGATATGTGAAAATTTAAGGTAGCTGTTCATAAGCGTCTATTGGCAATTCATTATCCCTCTATCCATCCTCCTAAGTGTTCCTGAGTGCTTTAGCACGATAGGCCTTATTTAGCCTGTTCAGGTCCACAACCATAAAAAAAAAAAAAACATTTCTAGTTATTTGAATCATTGACTAAAATCACAAGTTAAGTACAGTTAATCATTTTTAGTTCATTTTCCCTAAAACAGAGTATCCCAATTAGGTACAGGTATTTAAGACAATCAAAAGTGAATTAGGTGAATTTCAATAATTAATTTTTAAAAGCGTTAGAGCTAAGAGTAGTATAGGGACTTGTCGCCGCCATTTTGTTTTTATTGTGACGTCATTTGACCTTGGGAATTCCCAAGATCGCACACATGGCTGACCTCGGTTTGAACTTGACGCCCACGTGGAGGACGGAATTTGATCTTGAGATTGACCTCGAGTTTGAGCTAGGCTCTAGACTGACCCTGGGGTTGACCTCGGACCAGGCCTTGGTATTGCGTTTGTTTCGCGTTTTCATGTTTGCGGGTTTTCGTATTTGTGTTTTCGTGTTTGCGTGTTTTCATGTTTCCGTGTTTGAGCGTTGGTTGTTTTCATATTTGCGTGTTTGAATGTTTTCGTGTTTGCGTGTTTGCATGTTTTCGCGTTTGCGTGTTTTGGTGTTTGCATGTCTGTGTGTTTGCTTGTTTTCGCGTTTGCGTGTTTTCGTTTTTTCTTGGTTTCGTGTTTTCGTGGTTTCGTATTTTCGTGTTTTCGCGTTTGTATATTTTCGTGTTTGCGTGTTTTCGTGTTTGTGTTTTAGAGTTTTCTTGTTTGGGTGATTGCGTTTTTTCGTGTTTGAGCGTTTGCTTGTTTTCGTATTTGCGTGTTTTCCTGTTTGAATGTTTTCGAGTTTGCGCGTTTTCGTGTTTGTGTGTTTTGGTGTTTGCATGTCTGTGTGTTTTTTCGTGTTTTAGCGTTTGCGTGTTTTCATTTTTTCGTGGTTTCGTGTTTTAGTGTTTTCGTGTTTTTGAGTTTTTGTGTTTTCGCGTTTGTATGTTTTCGTGTTTGCGTGTTTTCGTTTTTGCGGGTGTTCGTGTTTGTGTTTTCAAGTTTGCTTGTTTGCGTGGTTGCGTGTTTTCGTGTTTCCGTGTTTGAGCGTTTGCTTGTTTTCGTGTTTGTGTTTGCATGTTTTCGCGTTTGTGTGTTTTGGTGATTGCATGTCTGTGTGTTTGCATATTTTCGTGTTTGCGTGATTTCGTGTTTTCGTTTTTTCGTGGTTTCATTTTTTCGTGTTTTCGCGTTTGTATGTTTTTGTGTTGGCGGGTTTTTGTGTTTGTGTTTTCGAGTTTGCGTGGTTGCGTTTTTTCGTGTTTCCGTGTTTGAGCATTTTAGCGTTTGCTTGTTTTCGTATTTGCGTGTTTGAATGTTTTCGTGTTGATGTGTTTGCATGTTTTCGCATTTGCGTGTTTATGTGTTTTGGTGTTTGCATGTCTGCGTGTTTTAGCGTTTGCGTGTTTTCGTTGTTTCGTGTTTTCGTGGTTTCGTGTTTTTCGTGGTTTAGTGTTTTCGTGTTTCAGTGCTTTCGTATTTTCGCGTTTGTATGTTTTCGTGTTTGCGAGTTTTCGTGTTTTAGTGTTTGCGTGTTTTCGTGTTTTCGCGTTTGTTTGTTTTCGTGTTTTCGAGTTTGCTTATTTTCGTGGTTGCATGTTTTCGTGTTTCCGTATTTGAGCGTTTGCTTGTTTTCGTATTTGCGTGTTTGAATGTTTTCGTGTTGATGTGTTTGCATGTTTTCGCATTTGCGTGTTTATGTGTTTTGGTGTTTGCATGTCTGCGTGTTTTCGTTGTTTCGTGTTTTCGTGGTTTCGTGTTTTTCGTGGTTTAGTGTTTTCGTGTTTCAGTGCTTTCGTATTTTCGCGTTTGTATGTTTTCGTGTTTGCGAGTTTTCGTGTTTTAGTGTTTGCGTGTTTTCGTGTTTTCGCGTTTGTTTGTTTTCGTGTTTTCGAGTTTGCTTATTTTCGTGGTTGCATGTTTTCGTGTTTCCGTATTTGAGCGTTTGCTTGTTTTCGTATTTGCGTGTTTGAATGTTTTCATGTTTGCGTGTTTTCGTGTTTGTGTGTTTGCATGTTTTCGCGCTTGCGTGTTTTGGTGTTTGCATGTCTGTGTGTTTGCATGTTTTCGTGTTTGCGTGATTTCGTGTTTTCGCGTTTTCGTGGTTTCATTTTTTCGTGTTATCGCGTTTGTATGTTTTTGTGTTGGCGGGTTTTCGTGTTTGTGTTTTCGAGTTTGCTTGGTTGCGTGTTTTCGTGTTTCCGTGTTTGAATGTTTTCGTGTTTGCTTGTTTTCGCGTTTGCGTGTTTTGGTGTTTGCATGTTTTCGTGTTTGCGTGAATTCGTGTTTTCGCGTTTTCGTGTTATCGTGATTTCGTGGTTTCATTTTTTCGTGTTATCGCGTTTGTATGTTTTTGTGTTTTCGTGTTTCCGTGTTTGAAAGTTTTCGTGTTTGTGTGATTTCGTGTTTTCGCGTTATCGTGATTTCGTGTTTTCGTGGTTTCATTTTTTCGTGTTTTCGCGTTTGTATGTTTTTGTGTTGGCGGGTTTTCGTGTTTGTGTTTTCGAGTTTGCTTGGTTGCGTGTTTCCGTGTTTGAGCATTTTAGCGTTTGCTTGTTTTCGTATTTGCGTGTTTGAATGTTTTCGTGTTTGTGTGTTTTCGTGTTATCGTGATTTCGTGTTTTCTTGGTTTCACTTTTTCGTGTTTTCGCGTTTGTATGTTTTTGTGTTGGCGGGTTTTCGTGTTTGTGTTTTCGAGTTTGCTTATTTGCGTGGTTGCGTGTTTTCGTGTTTCCGTGTTTGAGCATTTTAGCGTTTGCTTGTTTTCGTATTTGCGTGTTTTCTTGTATGAATGTTTTCGTGTTTGCGTGTTGGCATGTCTTTGTGTTTGCATGTGTTCGTGTTTGCGTGATTTCGTGTTTTCGCGTTTTCGTGTTATCGTGATTTCGTGTTTTCGTTTTTTCGTCGTTTCGCGTTTGTATGTTTTTGTGTTGGCGGGTTTCCGTGTTTGTGTTTTCGAGTTTGCTGGTTTGCGTGGTTGCGTGTTTCCGTGTTTGAGCATTTTAGCGTTTGATTGTTTTCGTATTTGCGTGTTTGAATGTTTTCGTGTTTGTGTGTTTGCATGTTTTCATGTTTGCGTGATTTCGTGTTTTCCCGTTATCGTGATTTCGTGTTTTCGTGGTTTCATTTTTTCGTGTTTTCGCGGTTTGTATGTTTTTGTGTTGGCGGGTTTTCGTGTTTGTGTTTTCGAGTTTGCTTGGTTGCGTGTTATCGTGTTTCCGTGTTTGAGCATTTTAGCGTTTGCTTGTTTTCGTATTTGCGTGTTTGAATATTTTCATTTTTCTGTGTTTGCATGTTTTCGTGTTTGCATGTCTGTGTGTTTTTTCGAGTTTTAGCGTTTGCGTGTTTTCGTGGTTTCGTGTTTTCGAGGTTTCATGTTTTCGTATTTGCATGTTTTCAAGTTCCCGTGTTTTCGTGTTTTCGCGTTTGTATATTTTTGAGTTTGCGTGTTTTCGAGTTTTCGTGTATTCGTCATTTCGAGTTTTGGTTTTTTCGTGGTTTCGTTTGTTCGTGTTTGAGTTTTCGTGTTTGCTTGTTTGCGTGTTTTCGTGTTTCCGAGTTTGAGTGTTTGCTTGTTTTCGTGTTTGAATGCTTTCGTGTTTCGTGTTTGCATGTTTTCGCGTTTGCGTGTTTTGTTGTTTGTATGTCTGTGTGTTTGCATGGTTTCGTGTTTTAGCGATTGCGTGTTTTCGTGGTTTCGTTTTTTCGTGCTTTCGTGGTTTCGTTTTGTCGTGTTTTCATGTTTTCGTTTATTCGTTTGTATGTCTTCGTGTTTGCGGGTTTTCGTGTTTGTGTTTATGTGTTTGTGTTTTCGTGTTTGCTTGTTTGCGTGCGTGCGTGTTTCCGTGTTTGAGCGTTTGCTTGTTTTCGTGTTTTCGTGCTTGAATGTTTTCGTGTTTGTGTGTTTTGGTGTTTGCATGCCTGTGTGTTTGCATGTTTTCGTGTTTGATCAGGATTTATATTACTAAAAAAATGCCTTCATAGAGTAAAATAAATATGTATTTTAAACAAATACGGAACATTTCAAAATATGTACAAACATTTTCCTAAAATTATGCTATTCCTATTACTTAACGATATCAGCGTGTGTTTCATGTAAATCAATATAATTTTAATACGTAGTAAGATCCTTGTATTATGATAATAGATATGGAATGTACTTATTCAAATAAAAACCGTGCAAAAAGAACATGTTGCTCTTCCATTCTTCATCTTTCATTAGTTCAATTGATAAAAAATCAACTTGGGTAAACAAAGCTAAATAAAATTTTTCTTTTTTTAAAATTTGTAACTGACCCTGTATCTGATGATAATAATCATGTTCTTTATTTATGATATATTTTTTGCTACTTGTCTCATAATGTAAAATTTTTTTCTAATTGTAAGACATTTAAAAGTTGTTTGTTTGTATACATGTCTGGACATTTAACTTCAATAATACAATTATTACCTACGAGTCCATCAGGGCTTGCTCCTAAATATCCATATGGATGTAAGTGTAAACCTGTTTTTTTAATTTTTAAATTAAATTGTGCCTCAACTTGTCCAATGCAATTTTTTTGTTTCTTTCTACCGTACTGGATCTGTTTGATTCTGTTGAGAATTAGGATCCTACAGAAAATTAAACTTAAACATGCAATATTCATAAAACAAAGAAACTTTACCAATTAGTGATTTAAACAATGATGGTGGAAATTTTGATGACTTTGTTGCTTTTATAAGTCGACCAAAGTTACTAGCAATAACTTCTGATGATTAACCAGATGGGGTTTACAAACTGACCAATACTCATATTTGAAACTTCAGTTTTTCTGGATAAATTATACTGCATAAGTAAATTTTCAATATCAGGTACAATATCATCCGGGATAGCAGGTTCTGGAGACGTAAGCAACTTCATGTGATTTGGTCCGCATAAAGACAACTCTTCAAATAGTTCATTAACTGCTTTGTCATCTATTGGTGCAGCAAGTGGTGAGTACTCTTTTGGTATAGGGAAACACATATTTGCAGTAACTGCTTCGTCAACACTTTTCTTCTTCAACCAACTACATGTTTTATTGGTTATCGATAAATTATAATGGGCAAACCAAGCTAATGCCACCATATAATAACAGATGTCCAAACTTCTTGGACAGTTACATGAACATTTTTCAATTTCAGTGCTTTTTAAAAGAATCTGAAATACACAAAAGGCATTAGAATTATAAGAATTGTGAAACCCTTTCTTTATCTCTACTCTATAAACTTTATTCTTCATGCTAGCCTGCACATCAGCTCTAATGCAATCTAAATCATCAAATTTAAGTTTACTAACCTGCCTAGAAGCAAGAGCATTCTTAATAATTCTCTGCTCAGTAAAGTATGCATAATGGTGGAAATTGGGACAACACATGTCTTAGACATATTTATCTTAGGTATTATAAACTTATGAGGTGGAAATAGATATATGAGATATAAGGAATTATAAGTACTTACTCAATGTGTTAAAGAGAACGTACATAAACTAGAACTACAGTATAAGAATGGTTTAATTGACTAAATTATCTACTTAATAGGATTAGTAATAAGAAAAACTTAAGGGTAAATAGGTAAGGTTGATATACAATTACTGCAAACTACTAGGTACAAATACAAAATTAAACTAAAGATTAAACGTTGAGATAATATAAATAAATGTACAAAAAACGACTGTTAACTGAATAAGTTAGTATACAACGATAAACAATAAAACGAATATTAATAAAAGGCAAAGGCTTAGGAAATACGGTAATGAACAAAGGAATAACGAAAGGAAAGGCCACGTATTTCATTCCCTCCCCAAGGGGATGGGGTGGGCTGCTCGAGCTTTCCGAGCTCTTTCAGCCACAATCATGGATTCACAGCATACATACATACATTACATATATATGCATAGTGGGATTAAGGATGGGTGTGGTCAGGATAGGATCGGAAGGAACGGAGTTAGGGTTCTGAGGGGGAAATACTACCCCAGAATTCGCCTAAGCAGCCGCATATTGTGTGCATATACGCAGTGACCATGCCGCTACATGTGTATGAGGAAAACCCTCTGTAAAAACCTCATACAAGGTACACGGTAACGGGAATCGAACCCTTTACCTCCCGAATCCTAGTCAGGTCGTGTCACCACTACGCTACCAGCTCGGTAGGAATAACGAGAGCGAGTTGAGAATAAGTAATATTGGAGGTTATGTAAAGTGACGTATGGCGTAACTAAGTTGACTTTTCGTGGTTTACATCCACATAGTCAATTCGAAATAAAAACAGTTGTGGGTCTTTTTACATTGAAATTTTTTATAACACATAAATAGAAGCTTAGTGGTTAACATTTCAAGACCCCTCGCCATTTATTTCGTTATAACAACGTAACAAATATGATGCAAATTTAGACCTTTTTTTTTATAAACTGTAACAACGTCGCGATAAGGGTCAATTTCTAGACCTCAAAATATGAGTTGTCCAAAAAACTAAAGTATTTCATTTTACGAAGTAGGCTGAAAAAATAAAACAATTTATTTTCTCTTGAATGTCAAATTTGTTGTTAGAAGTTGCGCCAGTATTGTTTGTGTCCACAAACGTGTTAAAAATGCTTACATCACGATTAAATTATATTTACGAAGATTATTTAAATTTATTTGTAATTTATGGACAATGTGACAAAGTCATAACAAGAACTTGCGATGCATTTGTTGATCGATATCCTCATCAAGACGTGCTGTAAGACGCATCATCGATAATTATAAAAATTTTGGTACCACTAAAAGAGGTATCCGAAGAAGAAAACGTATTGTTGATGACGAAAATATAGAAATAGTGATTCTGGGGTACTTTCGAGCTTTTCCAATGATGACATTAAGACAAGCTGCTCGAGTCTGGTTTGTCGAAAAGCTCAATACATACAATTTTAAGGAAACACAATTTCCACCCATTTTCGATATGTATGGTACAACAGCTAAAAGAAATCGATTTCATTAAAAGACAAAGATTTTGCGAATTTATTTTGACGAGGTATCAGGAGAATAATTCGTTTCTAGATAACATTATATGGACAAAGGAATCGAAGTTCACTTAAAATGGTCTTTTAAATCGTAATAACTCTCATTTCTGTAGTGACTCCAATCCACACAACACTCGTGAACGTAATTTCCAAGACAGTTGGCAGTTCAATGCTTACTGTGCCGTTAGAAATAATGCAGTGGTCGCCTTAGAATTTTATCAAGACAATTTAAATAGTAAGTAAATATCTTTGGTGTGATTTATGTACTAACAGTTATAGTGTGTATTAGGTGAGAGATATCTAAATATTTTGCAAAATTTCAATAACATTTATCTGGATAATTTACCCCTGGCGAACATAGAAATATTTTTGACCAGCACGATGGTGCACCTCCACATAGGGGCCAGTTAATTAATAACCTTCTCCAAGCCACTTTCTATGACCAATGGAATGCTAATGACGGGCCTTTTTTGTCGCCTATACGATTTCCCGATCTAACCGCTTTAGATTGTTTCATTTGGGAAGCTATAAAATATAAGGTATACGAAACGCCATTAATAACAATGGAGGGCTGCATGCAGAGAGTAAGGAATGCATTTCGGAATCTGTCCCAAGACTCCATTAAACGTGCTACTCATACTGAGTTAATTCGTAGATGCGAAAAATGTTTAGAGGTCGCAGGTCAAAAACTTGAACATTTATTGAATTAATATTTTTTAAATTTTTGTTTATCAAATTATTTTCCTGTTATAACTATTTCGGTAGTGACGATATGCTGCATTGTTTTATTTTTTCAGTCTACTTGGCAAAATTAAATACTTCAGTTTATACATGTTTTTATAAACCTGAAAGCCTTAAAACCCTTAAAAGATAGGTACATACAAATTTATATCATTCGATTTAGAATTTAATTCTTCTTTTAACCGTAAAATAATATACTGGGTGTTCCATTTGAAAAAATCAAGTTTTATAACTTCTTAACTTTTCCAACTGGCTTATCAATTTTGACAGTATGCAATCATTTTCAGATGTAGCGATGACTAATTAAAAGTAATCCATTGTTCAAAATTCAACAGTTTTAATATGGTGTAACTGTCACTTTAAGCATAGATAACTTTACACAAAGTTGACTTAAAATTGAACGTAGTATCCAAAACTACAAAAATATACAGGGTGTTCCATTTGAAAAAATCAAGTTTTATAACTTCCTAACTTTTTAAATAGGTTTATAAATTTTGAAGGCCCTGTACGTTCTTCAGACATGCAATCATTTTCATATGTAGCGATGTCTAAATCATTACTGTTGCAATTATTGCAATTAAAAGTAATCTACTGTCCAAGATTCAACATTTTTAATATGGTGCTGTAACTGTCATTTTTTTCTTAAAAATGGAGATATCTCAAAAATAACTGGATTTAGGTATAGACAACTTTATACAAAGTTGAAAAGGTAGACCCCACTGACCTTTGTAAACCAAATTTTCAAAATGACCCTCTACGTACTTTTCCATATATCGAACGCGGCGCTTCCTGGGGGCCCTGTATATATATATATATATATATATATATATATATATATATATATATATATATATATATATATAGGGTAGACAATTTTAAGTGATACACGCGAATATCTCGAAAAGGAGAAGTTTTTTCAAAAAATGTTTCAGACAAAAGTTTTATGGCTTTAAGGGGGAAAGATGATGACATTATCAATTTAATCGTAGATGGCGCCACTTTCGAGATTTCATCATGGCAGCCATTTTTTTAAATGGGAGTGGATCTTTTTTTTAAAATGAAAGGTATAGCTGGCAATAAGACGAATACAACAGTTTTTTGTTTTTTTCATGGGATCACTTTTCACTGAGTTACGGTGTCCCAAAGTTTATAAATTAAGTAAAAGTTTCCACCCCCCCCCCCCATAGTGTACGTATTTTGTAACTCGACACCATTCTGCAGCTTTCTCCCTCTCTGTGTTGTTCCTATCCGTTATCTGGACCGATTCTGTTTGATGGTCAACCAGCTCCAGACTGATTGACACGCATTTTCCCGTGCTTAGAATTACCCAAGATGAACGACGTGGACATGACGCGATTCTTCGCTCAAAATGGCTAACAGTTGTTCTTAATACGGCCCGTGGTATGTTTGTACACGCAGTTTCGATTATCTGAATCATGTCTTCTCGAGTTGTGAGCTCCCGCTCCTACACGGCATTTTTTAAGTAACCCCATAAGTAAAAGTCGGATGATGTCAAGTCGGGAGATCGCGCTGGCCACGCTACTGGTCCATCTCGTCCAATCCACATGCCATTGTAGCGTCTATTTAGATAATGGATAATGTCTTACAATTCCCGCATAATGTGACGGGGCCCCATATAATTGAATCCACATTCTGAGTCTTGTGTACAAATCAACACCTTCAAGTAATCCTGGTAGTTCATTTCCTAGAAAGGTTAAAAAGGTCTGACCGTTTACATTACCATTAAAGATGTATGGACCAATCAGGTAACCGTTAATAATACCGCACCACACGTTAATACTCCAGCGATGTTGATTGCCAATTTGTCTGTAACAACTAGGATTAACATCTGCCCAATAATGACAATTGTGTCTGTTTAGTTCTCCAGTATTTTGAAATGTTGCTTCATCACTAAATATTATCTCTAATCATTTGTTGGGCCCATCGGCAAAACTGTAAGCACAACCTCATATCATTTGGTGTAATAGCTTGAATTAACGTTATGCGATATGGATGATATCCTTGCTTTCTTAAAATTCTTAGGATGGTAGTTCTAGGTATACCTGTTTGTCTCTCCATTTGGTAGCTACTATTATGAGAATTGAAGTGTACTGACGCTAAAACGTCCAATACACGTACATCGTTCTCATCATACCCATGATTTTGTCTCCTACGTACTAAGTTACCCTGTTGAGCTCTTAAATAATTCCTTCGAATAACAACAGCATTCGGATGACGCCTATTTGGGTACCGAACTTGATAAAGAGCAGCACTTGACGATACTAATTACATTCGCCAAGAATAAGCATCATGTCAACTCTTTCTTGTGGAGGATAATCACCCACTATTTTTAATGTCGATGTAGATTTTAACGAGTATTAAATGTTAACCGCCAATATGATAACCAAAACGAGTACTAAACTTAATTGTCAACTTATATGTAAACATAGTAATAAACAAGTGTTATTTTTTCATCGTATATCAAGGTATCAATGTATTTATGCGGTACTCAGTTTTTTACTTACTAACTGATACTTAGTTTATAAACTTTGGAACCCGTAACTCGGTGAAAAGTGATCCGATGAAAAAAACAAAAAAATGTTGTATTCGTTTTATTGCCAGCTACAACTTTCATTTGGAAAAAAATCCACTCCCAAAAAAAAATGGCCGCCATGATGAAATCTCTAAAGGGGCATCTACAATTAAATTGATGTCATCATCTTTCCCCCTCAAAGCCATAAACTTTCGTCTGAAACATTTTTTGAAAAAGCTTCTCCTTTTTGAGATATTCGCGTGTATCACTTAAAATGGTCTACCCTGTATATTAGTATATATATATATATATATATATATATATATATATATATATATATATATATATATATATATTCTATTTAGATTTCCACAAGTATTCATGTTTAAATAAGACAATTTTCCTTTAAAACTTGTGTAAATAAACGTAAAAATTAATTCAACGTTTCGGGAACGTCCTTTGTTCCCTTTGTCAAGAATTTATTTGACAATTACAGAAATTGAAATAAGGTAACTATTTTTAACAAGTACAAAATATGAAACAAGGTAACTAATTTAATTTTAATCTGGACGAGTGTGTTTGACTTCGGGTAGTTGGTCTAGTATGTGATGTAGAAGGTGCAGAAGTGGGGACGCCTGGAATAGTTGCAGCATAAGTGTTTGAAATTGCTGGAAGATTTGGAGTTGGTTGAAATGTAGAATCAACTTGTTTAATGATATTCTTCCAAATTTGTGGCATTCTAGAAGTGTCATCTCGTTTATTGAGGGCGTTTGGTCTTCTTTCAATTTCAACTGCTTCTCTAATAATTCTTGCTTGTAAGGTATATAGAGGTGCAATTAAACGGATATTGTTGGTATTAATTTGGTGTCCTGTATCTAAATGATGTGTAGCTAAAGACGATGAAGGATTGTGCTGTTTAATTGCTAGTTGGTGTTCATCGGCTCTCGCATATAATATTCTGTTAGTTTGTCCTATGTAAGTTCTTCGACAGTTGTTGCACGGTATCTCATACACTCCTTGGCTTTCATTAGGAACTTTGTCTTTGGGGTTTCTTAAAAGTTGGGACAAAGTTGAATGTGGTTTGAATACCGGTCTGAAGTCGTTTTTGGGAAATTTCTTTGCTATTCTGTCTGTAATTCCCTTTATATAAGGTAGAATAACAGGCATCTTTCGTTCATTGTTTGACAAGCTATTATTTCTTGGTCTTCTTATTTCGTTGGTAATTTTCAATATTTCTTGATCTTTGTATCCATTTTGAACTAGTATTTTATTAATAGTCTTCATCTCTTCCATTCTAGAATTTTGGTCAGATAAGTGGTAAGAGCGGTATATCAAGGATTTCATAACGCTACGTAATTGACCAGGATGGTGATGCGAGAGAGAGTTCAAGTATCTATTCGTATGTGTTGGTTTTCGATAAACTTTGTGTGTAAATTTACCATTAGGAAGTCTTGTTATTAGGGTGTCCAAAAAAGGGAGTGAATTATTTTCTTCAACTTCCATAGTAAATTTAATGTTGTCGTGAATGTTGTTAATATGTCTTAGAAAATGGTTCAAGTTTCCTTTTCCATGGGGCCAAACTACAAATGTGTCGTCAACATAACGAAACCAACATCTAGGTTTTAAATCTGCAGAATTTAAAGCAATGGTTTCAAAATGTTCCATATATACATTCGCAAAAGCTGGAAAGAGTGGCGAGCCCATAGGTGTTCCTTGAATTTGCTTGTAGAATTGTCCTTTGTATGTAAAATAGGTTGAGTGCATGCAGTGGTTTATCAATTTGAGTATGTCTTGGTTTATTGAGTGTTTTTCTTCTAGAATTTTCATCGTGTCTTCAATAGGTATTTTGGTGAAAAGTGACGTTATGTCGAAGCTAACTAAAATGTCATTCCAAGGGTACAATTTTGAGTTTGTGTAGAAAATCATAAGAGTTTTTGATGTAGGATACAGCATTTTCACAAATCGGTTGAATAACTTTGGCTAGATAACGAGCAAGGTCATGAGTCGGAGAATTGAATGCACTGACGATAGGGCGTAATGGCCAGTTTTCCTTATGTATTTTTGGGAGTCCGTATATTTTGGGGATTCTTGAACTCTTCTCTCTTGGAATTAGTTTCTGTTTTGTTTCTTTGTCTAATTTTGTAGAATTAATGATAGATTTTGTTGTTTTTTCTATGTAAGTGGTAGGATTGCACTGATTTTTCTTATATTCTGAAGAAGTTAGCAGTTCAGACATCTTATGGTGATAGTCTTGAGAGTTGACAATGACAGTAGCGTTTCCTTTGTCAGCAGGTAGTATTAATATTTGGTCGTCATTTTTCATTTGGTTTAACATTTGGAGGTCTTGTTTGGTGATATTTTGTTTGGGAAGTTTGCAGTTCTGAAGAATGTGTGCTACGTTGAGTCTAATTTCGTCAGCTACCGTAGATTCTGTATCTTTTAAGGCGTATTCTACGTTGGTGATGATGTTTTCTACGGAATCCGTTTAGGAGTGATGGCAAAATTAAACCCTTTACCTAAAACATTTAGAATATTATTATCAAGTTCTTTGTCACTTAAATTGTGTACTGTCCTTAACGGTTCTACATTATTTGCCTGCGATGTATGAGACAGACGTTCAAATTTTTGTTTCTGTCGGTTAGTTTTTATCATCAAGGACGATTCTACAGTAATTTCAATGAGACGATCCACCGTATCGAATATGAAAGGGTGTATTTTGATAGCATGTAAAGTTTGGAATGTGTCATAAAGGGTACGGTTGAGATAGTCAAGTTTAGCCCTTTCATTGGCAATCGCTTTTCTTAAAAGGGCAAGGCTTGTTTTGAATAAAATCTTATAAGAACCATTAATGTCTGGTCTTGGTTTCAATTTAAATCCCTTGGGTATTATTTTATTGTCACGACAACGCTTTAAAAAAGTTAAATTAGTAAGTGTTTCACATTTTTTGATACGTAGCTTTCTGTAAATCTTGATGGTATTCAAAGTTTCTTCTCCGTATAGGAATATTATGTTTCTATTTTTCTATGTTCCCGAAACGTTGAATTAATTTTTACGTTTATTTACACAAGTTTTAAAGAAAAATTGTCTTATTTAAATATATATATATATATATATATATATATATATATATATATATATATATATATATATAGACCGGGTGGTCGTAAAGGAAGGAATAAATTCAATATCTCGTAAAGCACATATATTTTTCAAAATTTTATACGGGGTGTCTCAAAAAAGATTAGCTAAAAAAATTTTTTTTTTCAAATTGCAACCCAATTTTTTTATTGCATTTTTGGATTGCCCTTACAATTCTAAACATTTGTCATGCAGCATGTGCTATACCTAAGTCCAAGCGTTTTGGAGTTATTCGCATTCAAAATTTAAAAATTGAAAAAAGGTCATGAAGAAAACGAAAAATAAAATAATTTTTATTTTTTTTATTATATCGAAAACAAAGATTCGTAAACTTAAAAATAATTTTATTTCAGCAAATGTTCGAAATGCCCTCCGTTAGTCAACTAACGCCCGAAATGGTTCGAAATGTGCAGCAGGAATTTGTAGATCGATTAGGCTATTGCCAGTTGACTAACGGAGGACATTTCGAACATTTGCTGAAATAAAATTATTTTTAAGTTTACGAATCTTTGTTTTCGATATAATAAAACGTTATAAAAATTATTTTATTTTTCGTTTTCTTCATGACCTTTTTCAATTTTTAAATTTTGAATGCGAATAACTCCAAAACGCTTGGACTTAGGTGTGGACATGCTGCATGACAAATGTTTAGAATTGTAAGGGCAATCCAAAATGCAATAAAAATTGGTTGCAATTTGAAAAAAATTTTTTAGCTAATCTTTTTGAGACACCCTGTATAAAATTTTTTTCGCAAAATATGCCCTGAAAAATATAAAATCGACGGGTCCGAGCGATTTTTGAAAAAATTGTGCTTTACGAGATATTGAATTTATTCCTTCCTTTACGACCACTAATATATATATATATATATATATATATATATATATATATATATATATATATATATATATATATATGTATATGTTACCTTAAATTGAACTAGGAATAGCAGCTTTGATATGCCACGTGCAACACAGTCTCATGAGACAAAGATGGGTTAATTACTTCATTGTATAGATTATCAAAATCTTTAAATGTCCTAATTTCTAGCCCATTAAATATTTTAATGTGCTACTTCAGAATATCAAAACCTTACCCATTGCAACTTTTAAAAAAGCAATTAAAATGTTTTTAATTGATAATCTAATGTACAAGTTAAAAGAGTTTTTAAATGTAAATTTTACTTGTAAAATGATTAAGATGTTTACCATTTATTGTTTATTTTGACATGTGTAAATATCGTAAAAGATAGGTACTCTACATGAATAAATTATTATTATTATTATAGTAATTTGGTTTCAGAAATTGAAAAAGCATTAGAAACATATGAAAAAGCAGTTCAGTTCAATCCAAAAGATCCTGTTCTCTGTTCTAAAATGGGAAATGCTTTTATCAAGACTCATTATTTCGCAAAAGCTATAACATATTATCAAGATGCAATAAAATTAACGGATGATATGGATTTAAAATTGCAATTAACTGATTTATATATGAATTTGCACTATTATGAAAAAGCGGAAATGTTTATTACAACAGAAATCGAAAAAGAAGATACTAAAATTGAGGAGGATTTATCTACATTACGATATAAAACTAAATTATCAATTGCGTTAGCTGAAATACACCAGAAAAGTGGAAACATGTTAGGGGCACAGAAAGTACTACGAAACGCGAAAGATTATCAAAATCGTATTTTAAAGCGAGTATCACTGGAATTTGCTGGTAAGTGAATTTAGTGTAGTGCTTCTTTGCATTTGTATTTCTATGAAATTATTACGTGGTTGACTAACTAAATTTATCCATTTGTTTAGATGCTGCTCATGAAGAACAAGTTGTTTTAAAAGATATATGTCTGCAATTGTCAGAAATAGCAGTATTCTTGAAAGATAATGAAAGTGCAATCGCGTTAATAAAAGAAGCGTTATTAACATTTCCAAACGAGCCAACAATTCTAACAACTTTAGCACAGTTGTACATGCAAGTAACAGTTATAATTTTTTATTATACAAAACACAAATGCAAAAAAAATCTATAATTGCAGATGAATAATTTGGAGCTCTGTCAACAAACCTGTTCATTACTAGCAAAAATTGAACCTGATAACGAAGATGCTTCAGTGATGTTGGCTGATATTGCATTTCGAAAGGTAATTGTTACTTTACCCACAAGTAATTAACAAATAATGTTTTTCAGATTGATTTTGATATGTCATCTTTTCATTTTACTCATTTGCTTAGCAAACAACCAACAAACTGGAAAGCTTTAGTAAGGTTCATTGAAGTTATGCGTCGAACTGGAGAAATTGAAGAAGTGCTTCCTTATTTACAACAAGCAGAGCTCTCAATTAACAAATCTGTAAAAAATCCAAGTTTTTTTTATGCCACAGCAATGTATCAGTGGTATTCAGGCAATCTTAATGCAGCACTTCGAAATTTTAATAACGCAAGGCTCGATCCAGAATGGGGTAAGAAAGCAATATGTAATATGATTGAAATATGTTTAAATCCAGAAGATGAAATACTCGGAGAACAGTTCTTTGATGTTGACGATACTGAATACCGGGATTCACGAAGTATGGCATTAAAAACAGGTATATTTTTCAAGTGATCATTTTAAATAATAAAGTACATTTCTTTAAGCTGAAAGATTACTGAAAGAATTAAAGCAGAAGAGTAATGGTTTGGATGAAGAAAACTTTAAATATAGACTTTTAGGGAATTTTTTGTTATTGGCTACTAAAGAAAAAGTTAATATAGAAAAAGCTTTGGAAGATTTTACAACTTTAGCATCTAATGACATATATAGAGAAGAAATTGGTCCAATCCTGGGTATGGCAACTGCACATACAATGTTAAAACAAGCACAAAGAGCTAAGAATCAATTAAAACGTGTTGTTAAATCTATATGGACCTTTGAGGATGCTGAATATCTGGAACGTTGTTGGTTACTTTTGGGAGATTACTATATACAGTCATCTAAATATGAGGCAGCTTCCGAATTGTTAAAGAGAATTTTGCAACATAATAAAGCTTGCACCAAGGCGTACGAGTTTTTAGGATTTATTGCAGAAAAAGAACAAATTTATAAAGAAGCTTGTTCTTACTATGATAATGCATGGAAGTATTGTGGTAAAGTAAATCCCTCAATAGGTTATAAGTTGGCGTTTAATTTTATGAAGTCTAAGCGTTATGCTGAGGCAATTGATGCCTGTCAACAAGTTCTGAAAATACATCCAGATTATCCAAGAATTCGTAAAGATGTATTAGATAAGTCACTAAATAATTTAAGAACTTAGTTTAATATTGTAAGTTATAAATTTAGTTAATCCGTCCATTATATGTAGATGTTTTATATGCACAAATAAATATATGACTGCATAACTATAAGCTTAAAGATTTGAACAGCTCTATGTCAATCTCAGCTGACGAGACCTCTTGTCAGCGTGAGTACCTAAAAAATTTGCGTTTCGGATTGGCTAATAGAATATCTTGCAGTGAAACAAATCTAACTATACCTACATTATGTCAATAGTATGCCGAAGATAGACGAGCAATCAAAAATCTAAGTGCCGATACAACAAACATTAATGTGCTGCCCAATCGGGTTAATTGTTACTTTCAGAATGTTCACGGTTTAAGATCAAAGATGGTTGACCTCTATACATCTGTCATAGCTAGTGAATGCACAGTATCGTCGGAATCGTGGAAACACTCCTCTTATTTAGTTAAGAATTGGTTCCTTCTTCCATCACTGTCTTTAGAAGTGATAGACAACATACCGTGATCAACAAAAATTGTGGTGGTGGTGCTCTGCTTGCTATAGAAAATGACATTGTGTGCAAATCAGTTGACACTGGTGAATTGTACAATCTAATATCGCCTAGTGATGTAGTCTGGTGTAAGCGTTATTTCAATAATTAAACTTTATTTGTGTTTGTTATATACATTCTACCGGATGTTGCTGTGAATAATTTGCAAACATTCTTCAATTTTTTTGAACGTTTATGCATTCAATATGAAAATTTGTTGATTCTTGGTGACTTTAATATCCGAATGTTAATGAACATTTTGTGAATTTGCTTGGCTTAACTCAGAATATGTGCATTGTAAATATGAATTGTCATTTATTGGACTTTGTTATAAGCAATCTTAATTCTGCTGTCTTTCATGATTCATGCCTTTTCATACTGGAAGATGCACACCATCCTGCACTTGCTACTATAGTCCAACATCAGTTTTGTAAGCCAATTCTCCCAGAATGCTCGAACAATAGATATAATTTTCACAGTTTGATTTTGTTGATGATTATACAGGAGAATTTCTGATACTGGTTGGTCTTGTTTATTAACTTATTCGGAGGTTAACAGGGCATGCACTGAATTTTATACTGTGTTTTACAATATTCTAGATGTTTTTGTTCTCTGCTACCTTAACCCATTAAGGCCTGATTAAATTTATGCTCTTAAAACTTCTTGATTTCAAGATATTATACTCTAGGGACCCTATAATACAAAGATCTACTGTTACTTTTAAATTCGCGTGCTTAATTTTGGTAATACGAGGTGGTACCATATGGTACCACTAGGACTTCATAAGTTCATTTTACCTAAATTAAGATATTGGGTTAAAACCATTGCAGGGGTAAGTAAAACGCTAAACAACGATTTAAAAAATGTTTTTATTACTTAAAACATTAAAATGATATTTATTGAATATCAAAACTGTAAAATGAAATTTACTGAACATTTTAACATCAAATTTACTAAACACTAAAACGTTAAAATTGAGTTGAAGTCTTTGGTTCTTCGTGGCTGGAAGCTATCCTGCAAAAAAAAAATCAGGTAAGTTGCGTTGTATTTATTCTGCTTGTTCTTTACTTTTTAAAAGTTAATACTTATATTACCTTTTTAGCGTTTCTTTACATGAAAATCCACGTTACAGGTGGCGCACAGACCGACGTCGCACTTCATGCATTCGAACCGAGTTCGGCTTGAGCAGGTTTCAAGAGCACAGCGACGCCGTTTGTTATCCGTTGGGATGAGAAGATGGTCTCGACCGTCGTAACGAATACCATCAGACACCCTGTAAGTAAACAAACGTAAGTCAGCTTTGTGGGTAAATTCGTAATATATGAAAAAAGGCGACGAAACTTTTTGAAAACGTACCTGTTATCTGTGGATGAACTGGCTGAAACCGCTGGCCTCCCTAAGCCTTTTGGGGGGTTTTGATACCGCCGCAGGTAGACCAGAGCAATGTCCCGACGGAAGTCGAGCTGCGTCAGAGACGACCCTCCCTGTCTTACCAATGACCAGGCATTGGTAATGCATGCATCTATCAGGTACGTGAAGATAGGCCACCACCACTTTTTTCCGCGAACCCACATCTGTACTTGTTGATGTTTTGGTCCATGCGATCCGTTCCACCCATGTGCTTGTTGTATTCTGCAAACAGCTTTGGACGATTTACCATGATCTTCTTTTTTGCAGATGCAGAGTAGCGGGCAGCTTTTTCGATCGGTTGGACGCCGTGAACAGTAGACAAACCCGTAACAACGTTGTCCTTCAACTCAACCACAACTATTTCTTCCTTTTCAGCCCTCATGAATTGGTAAGTGCCACGTGGTTGGCCATTCATTTTCTTCTTTTCTTCGATCGGAATGTTTTTAGGAGTCTGTTTTCGCGAACTGTTCCCGTCAACTCGTAACCTCTACTCTTCAGCTCAACTGCAAGCGGGATACTTGTGAATAGATTGTCGACATAAAATCTCACACACTAATGTGTATTGCAATAATTGTGAAGAAAACGTCATACTATAACGTTATAAAATAAACTTTTGTTTTTTCTATCGTTTATGCGTTGTATCTGTCTGTAAAACAAAAAAAATAAAAACAACAATAAAAGAAGTCTAAACAATGGTCGGTATTACAGTAAATTACTTTAAAAGGCGTAAAAACTAAAATAAATTGTAATGAACGAAAAATACATCTGAAGTCCTAGCGGTACCGTTCGGCACCAGCAGTGGTTCCAACTTCCCTACACTAAGCCCGTAAAAGTTAAGGTAAATATTATTGATACACAATAACAAGTGAGGCTTTAGGAATAAAATAAACACATGGAAACATTGGTGCAACCATAATTATAAAAAATCTGAGCTACTTACACTAAGCGGATGTCCATTGTTGCGAGCTCCAAACGTAAACACACTTCCGACTGACCGTGCAGGTTTAATACTACAAGTGGAGGGGAATACGAGGTGGAGCGCGGACCGCTGCACTATTGGGAACAAGAAAAGCACGCGTCGACCTCTCTCTGTCAGCGCGTTTGCTACCGGCGCGCGAAAATTTGAATGTGTGGAAAGTGGTACCATATGGGACCGCAAGGACTGAATGGGTTAAACATAAGCATCATTATCTGTAGTAGTACAATAAGGAAGTAGTTCATAATATACAATTAAAAACAGGTTACTTAAATAAGTACAAAAGAACCAAATGTGTTGAGTGAATATAAACGATTCAGGTTGGTTAAACTTCAAATTCGATCTTACAAAATTTATATCTTGGGAATTGAAAATTTATTGATCTCTGATCCAAAACAATTTTGGATATTAGATCCAAGAAAGGCAGCTATACGCTATACGCATGGTATGATGACACTTGATGATAAATTTTGAATTACTCCTCAAGATATAGTTGTAGCCTGTAGGCAATATTTTTCTAGTGTTTGCCAACCTTCAACTTCATGCTCATCGAGTTGTGTTTACATAAACCTACCATGCATTAACTTAAATATAATCACCGAAACTATGATCAAGGAAGCTACTTCTAGGTTAAAAAATAAAGCGATTGCTGGATATGATCACGTGACCTCCATCCTTGTAAAAGATAGTATTAATGCCTTTACGTTTCCATTGTCCATTATTTTTTTCTCATCTGGGACGCATTGATTCCCCGGAACATGGAAAATTGCCAAAATCAGCCCTGTCCTAAAAAACGAATGCGCTGAGATATCAAATGACAGACCTATCCGTATTTTATGTACCTTTGAAATTTTCTAAATTCTTTGTATAATTTTATTTACCCTTTACTTAGTGATTATGTATCTACCAAACAGCATGGCTTTATGAAATGGAGATCTACTCTTACTATCTTGTATGTTTTACTTAATATGTCTTAGCGTGCTCGATATCAGAGGTCAAGTGGATGTGATTTACACTGATTTCAGTAAAGCTTTTGATACTGTTGAACACATGTTAATAATTAACAAGCTAAATAACTTTGGTTTTACCGACTCATTAATTTCTTATTTTAATTCCTATTTGTCAAATCGCTCCCAGTATGTATACTAAAACGACTTTACTTTTGAACACTTTTTTGCTCTGGAGTACCTTAGGGTTTGAATTTAGGTTCACTTTTATTTCTTATATTTATTAATGATATTGTGAATATATAATATCTAGGAACTGTTACAGCACTGGACGACTGTGTGGCCCTACAAAATGAATTGAATAATATACATTACTGGTGTATACTTAGCAACCTTGACTTAAAGGTCTCCCAATATAAAATTTTGTCTTATAGTATCAAACAATGAAATTCATTAGGACTACACTATGAACAGCATTTCAAGGAATCGTGTATTGGTCAGGACTTAGGGGTCATAGTTGACAGTCGTTTGGGTTGTATAGAACATATGCAACATGTTTGCTCATTGGCTATCAAAATTGTAGGCTTGCTCATGGGGATTAGTGAATCATTTTCTAAACCTGAAACTATTTTGACCCTACACTTTTTCTTAATTAGTTCAGTATTTGAATATTGTGATATCGTTTGGTTTCCTTTCTATAATAACCGCTGTAGAACATTTTCAAACAAAATGATTAAAATAGACGTCGTTTAAAAAAGATGGTGTTTATCCACAAAGCGATTATCCGCAAGACTTACTCCTTCAACATTTCAATTTGCAAAGAAAGGTATTAAGAACAGTATAAAATTCCTTTATGGTCTTTTACATGATAATGTTGACTGTTCGGATTATTGGATATACAAATTTATTTTTTCCATTAATAGATTAATTACTTCCAAGCCAGTTTAATTTGTGTGACGGTGAGAGTTTACTGCAGCTATCATTTCAATAGGGTACTAGGTACCTACTCTTAGAACTTAAGGCATGTATTTATATATACTTTAATTGATTGTACTATATGTACACATAATTTGCTTTTATTTTATATTAATATCAAAATAGGTGCTTTGAGAATCCCTGGTGAAAGTTTCATGCTTTCAAAAAGGAATGTGTGGGTTATTACTTACCTGAACTTTGTATGCGATCTCAATTAGCATTAGCTCTAGGATTATTGCAAACTAAAGTCACTACAATTTGGTTAGTCATACTTCAACATCCAGTATACCTTATGTCTGTCACAACTCATCACAGTTGGAAGGAAATAAAAAATTGGTCTTAACAGTAGGGGCATAATTTGAGTTAATGAATTAGGTCCTCATTTCGAAAACTGATCAACAGACGTTAAACTACATCTATTTATTCCTTTAAATTGTATGTGTAAAATAATATTAGTATTGTAATGATTATAAAGAAAATTAAAAGTATTTAATTTGTATGTAATAATATACGAAAGTTACTTAAAACCATGGCGTTTTATATGGACAACGGCCATACCACGTTGAAAGCACCGGTTCTCGTCCGATCACCGAAGTTAAGCAACGTCGGGCGCGGTCAGTACTTGGATGGGTGACCGCTTGGGAACACCGCGTGCCGTTGTCCACATTTTTTTGATTTAACTTTTTGAGCAATTTACGAGCGAAAGAAAATAAAGTATCATTCTCTTACTAGTTTAACACGTTCGCTACCATGAAGATGCCGGCGGTCTCAATTTTTGCTACCCGGAGGCCGGAGGTGCCATGTGGGCGCCCGCGGCTTCAGCTCAGATGGTTTTTCAATGTGTGCTCATTCGTTTTGGCATTGTGGTGAAACGTTTAAATCTCGCAGGTGGCTTCCCAGTACAACAAATAATAAGTATTCTTCATAGTTTTTAGGTGGCTACACTGGGAATGACACAGTGACAGTTCTATCAGCATGTGTTTTCTTGTTTACGCCGTATCATTATAGATCTTGAATAGTATCCAATTCTCATATTTAATTCTGTGTGGTTGATTTAATTTAGTGAACATGGTTATTTAGCATATTTATAAAGTTTTTAATTATAATTAGGTATTTTTTGCAGTAAGTGCAAGTAAGTGTTACAGTTGTGCTAATAATGCTTTTATTGATCGGTGGATGGATTTTTTCTTATATTTTATGTTAATTTCCTTACAAATGGATAGTGAACAAGGTCTATCGTCTTCTAAAAAAAAGACTAAATGAAAAACTTATGACAGACGAAGTGCTTTTGAAAATAATTGAATCGGACGAATTAGACGAATTTGACTTTTCATCAGATGGTGATGATGATCTTGACTATTATTGTGAAATAGTAAATGAAATAATAGACGAAGTGGACCAACTGAATATTATAGAGCCTGTTGAAGTGGAAGTTCCTGTTCCAACACGCGATAATCAATCGGCAACGAAAAAACGAAGTGCTGGGAAGGCATTGATACTGAGAAGTTCCCAACCTTTAGGTACTTTCTCTGGAACTGGGAAGTTTATGTTCAATACTAATTACCCTGAGGTAAGAGAAAATTTAAAACCTATAAATGTTTATAAAACATTTCTGAATGATAAACTACTTCAAGTGATTGTTGAGCAGACAAACCTAAATGGTTTGTCGTTAGTGGAATTAAAAAACCAAAAAGGTCTTAGTCCATATGCAAGGGCAATAAAATGGCTTGATACAACGTTGGATGAAATACAAAAGTTTTTGGGGATTGTATTGCATATGGGCTTAGTAAAAAAACCAAGTATTGAAGATTATTGGAGTACTAACGTTCTGTACAACAATAATTTGGTACCTAAATGCATGAGTCGCAACCGGCTTCAATTACTATTACGGTTCATTCATTTCGCAGAAACAAAACAGCACACAAGTCAGACAAAAGTTAGAGAAGTAATTAACCTCTTGCAAGACACTTTCAGTTCGGAGTACACACCAGGATCGACTGTAGACATTGATGAAAACATGATTCCTTTTAGAGGCAGATTATTAATGCTACAATGCATCCCTTCTAAAGCCCATAAGTATGGGATTAAAGTATTAAAGTTATGCAACCCTCAGGGATACACGTTGCGTCTACTTATATACAGTGGTCGAATGTATAATGCCAGTAAGAATCTGTCGGAACAAGTTGTACTAAACCTCATGAAGAATTATGTGAGTGAAGGATGAACACTTATAACTGACAATTACTATACTTCGGTGCCACTGACTGAAAAACTGCTGTCACAGAATACCCACTTAGTAGGGACGTTGAAAGGAAATAGAAAATTTCTTCCCCAAGAAGTTCTATCAGCCAAGCTGACCAAGGGAGGCACTTAACGACAACAGTTTCCTCAAAAAGCCATGAGGTCGCCGGCGGTTCTACATACCCCGACCCTGAAAATCACAGTGGCATATGGTGGTTACCATATTCCTCTATACCGAGGCAGTCAACGTGTTAATAATAATCATAATCCTGTATGTGAACAGAAGACATTACGGTATTATAATTTTTCCTGTATTTGATGGAAACGTGACATTGTTTAATTAAAAATCGTGAAGAAAAGGAAAATTCGTAGTAACACTTTTCTTCACGATTTCAGTTAGCAACACTTGTTTTCATTTATATTGTTTATTATTTTAACTTAATTTGTTTAATTATTAGATATACCAGAAAATAAGGAAACGTCACAAGGCAGATTCTGACAAAGTAGATTTCGTTACTTCACTTGCTGCTACTATTGATGTGACGTTTCAGAGGTCGAAGATTACCGTTCAATCCCTTAGAATTTTTTTTGAAATTCACTATTTTCGGTGCTATCCTCAACATAAGCTTCGTCCACACCCACACAACTACTATGCCAGCCGTCGTGTCTTCAAAACTTGGATGTCTGCTTCACTGTCGGCCAAAAAGGTCGCTGATATAAAGCTGTTTGGTACGGTAGCCACAAATACGCAAAACTTTACTTTGGTACAGTCTAGCTCTAGAAGGTGTTTATATCAATTGGTTGCTTTGTGAACTTGCCCTGCCTATAAAACATAAATAGTCTACGATGATCCACATTTTTGGGTCACAAATTCAAGTACTTCCTGTAAAGCTCAATTCCATTTAGTCAGTCTTCCGATTGTGATGCAATTACGAAACATTCAATTTCATTCCATTTCGATAGAATAAGTAAAACACATCTAAAAGTTAAACTAGTTAAATTACTTAGTATGCAAATATGCAATAACAATTAATTCAATATAAATAGACCAATGTAGTAAAGGAATTGTAAAGTCATGCATTCTTATCAACACACTTTTCACTATTATAAATAGAAGTAACTATGTAAAACTAGAACAGATTATAAACAGATTGTAAACATATACTCTTGTCGTTAAGTACATCATTGTTAATGTGTACAATAAATAATAATTTCTAAAACATGTGAGAATAAATATTAATACCACTCTAACCTTAAACAAACACCAATTGGGGTTAAATACTACATGGCGACCCTGCCGAAGCAGAATACACCGAGATCCGAAGATTACAAGACTAAAGAATAATACCAAAAGTTATGGGACAGTCCGCCACAAAAGAAGAGGTGATCATCGCACAAGCAGGTAACAGCGGTGGTCAGTCCTCAGATACCAAATTCGGCTCTACCCAAGATATATTACACACAATAATAATAGTGCTGGTTCTTTTAATAATTTTGTGGTATGGATAAAATGCAAGAAAGTTATAGCTGGGACAATACGGGAAGAAGCCGCAAGAAGCAATGCCAGGTTAGATGCAGTTTAGAAGAAAGAGTGCATTCGCAACTTTGAATCAACCCTGACGACGCAACAGCACGATCAACAAGTGCGGTGCATAAACAACGCAAAGAACATGAGTAAGTGGCAGTGTTTAATTTTAAGACAATAATTGTATAGGCTAGATAATTTAAGAAAAAATTTTTATGTCAATCACTTGGGATCAATATTTGCAAGGCATTATAAGCATAAAAGAACAAATTATTAAGCAGTCAAAGCGGGCTATAAAAAAGGAAGTACCCAAAAGTGAAAAAATTAGAAAAGAAATAGGCGAACAGTTAGTACAGTTATTTAATCATTTTACTAAAAGCGTACGAAGTCAATTTGAAAAGTTAAACGATAATCAAAGGGCGGTAGTTAAAGAATTATTCTGGATCATTAGAGATAAAGTAATAAGGTCATTTCAAGCGTTACAAATAAATGATAAAATCCCTAATAGCTGCGTTAAACAAATAAATCCATTAGTACTCGAAGAAGACATTAATTATAGTGACGAGGATTCAAATATTGAAAACATGACTTTAACTAACATTGAATTTTTTAACTTAGCTAGTAGGATTCTCCCACACGAATTTGACGGAAATCCGACAAAATTACGCGCATTCGTAGACGCACTTATATTATTAAATGAAAATTCAGCGGATCATGACAATAACGCCGTAGCTTACGTTAAAACACGCTTAATAGGTAAAGCACGCGATTTAGTGACGAATGAAAATTCAATACAAGCAATTGTAGATGTTTAAAAAAATGGAATTAAGGGCGAAAATTCACAGCTTTTAACCACGAAACTTTTAAATTGCAAACAAAATCACAAAGATGCTACATCATATACAGCGGAAATAGAATCTGTAGCAGAAAACTTAAAACAAGCATTTATCTCAGAAGGCGTACCAGTAGCAGTAGCAGGTAAATATGCCACTGACATTGTCATTAGGTCACTCTCGCAAAATGCTAATTCAGATAGAACCAAGTTGATAATGGAAGCTGGAAATTTCTCAAATGTACAGGAAGCATTAAGTAAATTTGCAAACATAACATCATCCATGTCGACAGTTACTAATAACCCGAACGTTTTTTACACAAACCGGAACACCAATTTCTTTAGGCCAAATAACTCAAATCGCGGACATAGACCGTTAAATAGGTGGAATAACAACCGAGGCAGAAACAATAATTACCAACCTCATATTAGATCACCACATACGCAACAAAGTCGTGGGCGAAATTTTAGATTTAACAATTATTTTAGAAATAATAGACATAACGACCGAAATTTCACGCGAACCGTAAGACCATTAGCATTAGAATCGGGAATCGAGCAGTTTCCTCCGCGGGAACAACTGGGGGACGCTGCGTAAATATTTTTAATTGCCAATTATCTTTCACTAATTTCGTAACACTTTCAACAAAAATGACTGGTTCACAATGTACATTTCTTTTAGATACAGGAGCGGATATTTCAATTTTTAAATGTACAAAAATTAATAACAATCAAATAATTAACACCTCTAATATTAGCAATATCAAAGGCGTTACTGAAGGCATCATCCAATCATTAGGTATTACTGAAACACATTTTTGTTGATAATTACAAAATTTCACATACTTTCCATATTGTAGACGAAAATTTTTCTATACCAACAGATGCAATTTTAGGTAGAGACTTCATTTCTAAATACAAATGCACATTAAATTATTCAAACTGGACTATGACAATGAAAATTCTACATAATCAACATGATGTTTTCCCCATTTATAGTAGTCCAGAGGCAAATAATGTAATGATAGTGCCAGCACGTTCTGAAGTTATACGATATTACCAAAAATTCGAAGAGCTGAAAGAAGACGCTGTAGTGGTAAACAAAGAATTATATCCAGGAGTTTTTGTAGCACGTACAATAGTGTCAAGTAACTCTCCTCTAATAAAAATTATTAACACAAATTCCGATACAATCACATTAAGAAATATTCACATTGAGACACTCAGTCTAGATGATTTCCATGTATATCATATTACCAACGATCAAGACGATAGGTTAAGTAAATTAGATAAACAATTAAACCTAGACACTGTTCCAATTCTCGTTAAAGATAAAGTAGTTAAAATTTGTCCAAAATTTGCAGATATTTTCGCATTAAAATCGGATAAAATATCAATCAACAATTTATATAAACAAGAATTAAAATTAGTAGATAAGAAACCGGTGTACATAAAAAATTATCGAAGTCCACATTCGCATAAACAGGAAATAAATCAACAAATAAATAAAATGCTAGAACATGAAATAATAGAACCCTCTAGGTCTCAGTACAACAATCCAATCTTACTAGTTCCCAAAAAAAAACAGAAAATGGAATTAAAAAATGGCGTTTAGTAATCGACTACAGACAACTAAATAAAAAATTAATAGCCGAAAAATTTCCATTACCTCGTATAGACGACATTTTAGATCAGTTAGGTCGAGCTAAATGGTTCTCTGTAATTGACTTAATATCAGGTTTTCATCAAATACCGCTGGAAGAAAATTCACGAGATATGACGTCTTTTAGTGTAGACGCTGGATCCTTCCGATTTACTAGATTACCCTTCGGACTTTCAGTGAGTCCCAATAGTTTTCAAAGAATGATGTCAATTGCATTTGCAGGAATCACTCCTGAAAAAGCATTTTTATATATGGACGATTTAATCCTTATTGGTTGCTCTGAAAAACATCATTTATCAAATTTACAGAAAGTATTTGAAACGTGTAGAAAATTTAATTTAAAATTAAATCCGGAAAAATGTAAATGTTTCAGAAACGAAGTTACGTATTTAGGTCACAAAATTACAGATCAAGGGATTCTCCCAGATGATTCAAAATTTCAAATTATTAAACAATATCCAATACAGAAAAACGCGGATGAAGTAAAAAGACTGGTTGCATTTACAAATTATTTTCGCAGATTTATACCACTATTCGCAAAAATAACATTGCCATTAAACAAATTAACGAGAAAACACGCAAAATTTATATGGACAGATGAATGTCAAAATTCTTTCAATTTACTAAAAAATTCCTTATTATCTCCTCCAATTTTTCAGTATGCAGATTTTTCTAAACCATTTATAATTACAATAGACGCTTCACAAACTGCTTGCGGGGCTGTTCTCTCTCAAAATTTTAACGGACACGAACTTCCAATAGCATACGCTTCACGCTTATTCACAAAAAGCGAAATTAATAAAGCCATCATTTTAAAAGAACTACTCGCAATACATTGGGCAATCAAATATTTTCGTTGCTACATTTATGGAACAAAATTTCTCATTAAAACTGATCATCGTCCTTTAATTTATTTATTTTCAATGAAAGACCCAACTTCTAAATTAACGAGAGTTCGTCTTGAACTTGAAGAGTACAATTTTGAAATTCAATATGTTAAAGGTCAAGACAATGTTTGCGCTGACGCATTGTCTAGGATTAGTATAGACGATTTAAAAAATATGCACAACAATGCGACAAATACTCGCTATAACTAGTTCAAATGCAAAACCAAACACAACTACCTCAACGAATCAACTAACGCAAAGTAAGGGTAATTCGAATAAAAACAATAAAAATGACGTTTATATAAAACCTAAAGTTTACGAAGTTATAGACAATTCCGAGACACTTAAATTGCCATCAGTAAAGTTCGAAGTTAACGATGCATCATTAAAAATGACAATCATGAGTAAAAGAAAATTATGCGCACAAAACGAAATCCCAATTACTAACGATAATGATTTTGCACTAGAGCAATTATTATATAAGCTAGACAGTATGGCTGGTGATTGTAAATTTCAAAAAGTTAAAATAAACCTAGGTGATAATATATTTAAAAAATACTCTATTAATACATTTAAGGATGTAGGAGAAAAGTGCCTTAGAAAAACAACTATTGTTTTATGTAATAAAAGAAAACTTATAACAAATAAAAATGAGAAATTGAAACTTATAGAACAATTTCACGATGATCCACTACTAGGAGGTCATTGCGGTCAAAAACGGTTACTGAAAAAACTAAAGTCCTGTTATTTTTGGAAACAAATGTCTCATGACGTAGCGCCTTTTCTTAAAAAATGTCACAAATGCCAAATTAATAAAATCAAATTAAAACAACCAGAACCAATGACTATAACACCGACTCCTCAAAAGCCATTCGATATCGTATGTATTGATACGATTGGGAAACTACCAACATCAAATGATGGGAATCAATACGCTATAACAATACAGTGTGAACTAACAAAATACATAGTGATAATACCAATCCCTAATAAAGAGGCAGTAACGGTAGCAAACTATTTAGTAAAGAATTTCATTCTTATTTATGGACCTATGAAAGAAGTTCGAACAGACATGGGCACAGAATATAAGAATTAGGTATTCGACAATGTAACTAAACTACTCTCGATCGAACATCGCATATCCACCGCATATCATAGTCAATCTATAGGGGGTTGTGAAAGAAACCACCGTGTTCTGAATGAATATTTACGTATGTATGTAAATGATTCAAAATCAGATTGGTCCACTTGGACACAATATTATGCATTTTGTTATAACACAACACCGAGTACGTACCATAATTATACTCCATTCGAGCTGGTATTTGGCAGAAATGGCATTATCCCAGAGTCACTAAACGAATCACGTGTAGACCTTCTTTACAATATAGACGCTTATGATAAGGAATTACGGTATAGGTTGCAATACGCTCATAAGCGAGCGAAAGAGCACTTAGAAAAGGCTAAAATAGACCGTGCGACTGCTCATAATGCCAATGCTTGTCGACAAAATTTGAAACCAGGTGATCTTGTTATACTAACCAATGAGGAACGACACAAATTTGATCCTTGGTACCAGGGTCCGTATTCAGTGGTTAGTGTTCAAGAACCGAATTGTACAATTAAAAATGTAGACGGAAGACAGTTGACGGTACACAAAAATCGAATACGAAAATATATGTCAAAGTAGTATGTTAGAATATAAGTACAGTTTGAAGAGTGTGAGTAGAGATAGATAATGTCCTATTCTCCTTACGAAGGGATGGATACTTGTAGTTAGTTAGTTATTTTATACCTAAGACATGTACTTGTAATTATTTTATGTATTTAACTACGTAATCTTCTTAATTCAAATCAAATCTTTTCCTTTATTCGAGAATGCCCTGGCAAGTGGCCATAGCAAGGATCATTCTCCTAAAAGGGGAAGGTGTGATGCAATTACGAAACATTCAATTTCATTCCATTTCGATAGAATAAGTAAAACACATCTAAAAGTTAAACTAGTTAAATTACTTAGTATGCAAATATGCAATAACAATTAATTCAATATAAATAGACCAATGCACTAAAGGAATTGTAAAGTCATGCATTCTTATCAACACACTTTTCACTATTATAAATAGAAGTAACTATGTAAAACTAGAACAGATTATAAACAGATTGTAAACATATACTCTTGTCGTTAAGTACATCATTGTTAATGTGTACAATAAATAAGTAATAATTTCTAAAACGTGAGAATAAATATTAATACCACTCTAACCTTAAACAAACACCAATTGGGGTTAAATACTACACGATCTAACTGTAAACACCCGTCTTTTCTTTGTTTTCGTGTTATGACCAAAATATGCCACCATTTTTTACATCATCCACTTTTAGTAAACCTAATTATTTCGCTCGACAGGCTCCGGGCAACGCAATTATCGACACTACCTTCATAAGCAGACACCTGTGATCAGGGGATTTTTCTAAAAACTGTACACTATCCAGTGTAGAACTCTCGATTTTTTTGCCACACAACCGTCATTTTGACGTTTTTTGGTGAGCCAATAATCCTTTATGGGCAGATATATTCACATCTTCATTTATTTCTACTCTCAACATTTAGTACAGCAACAATAGTATTGAAGCTTTAAGACTTTTCACCTAAGAATATTTAAAAATCAGTGCTAATAAATCTTATAAATAAGACAGACCTTTTGAAAAAGTACGCAATTAGAATATCTTCATTTGCCCCTTGACGTCAGCACTGTCGGTAATTTTTCTCGTACACTTCTTTGCTTCTGATAACAATTGTAAAATTTTTTCATTATTCTCGTTCGATTAACTGATTTTAGATCAACTTTTGTTACTGTGTCAAGAAATGCTCAACATAATTTGGTAACATATTATTCTTCAACATCAAAACGCATGATCTACAGGTTAAAAAAGTGAATTTCCACGTTCGTCTAAATTTTATTCACTCATGAGCTACGTTGACTCGTGAATTCAAACATTTACACTCAGTAGAAAACTGTCACTTGTAGATCAATATATTTTTACACACATACCTGACAGAGCTAAGCATAAACTTTGATATAGGTACTTAACCAAATATAAATAATTCTATAGATTTGTATCAAAATAAATATAATTTTTCTTATATTTTCTTCTCTAAAGTGAGTTAAGAATTATGAAGTTTGCTCTCTAATACTTAATATAATATCTTCATTTCCATGAATTCCGACCGGCGCCAATCCCAAAGACAAATCCGTGGAATAAACAGCATAACGCAGCAATCTCGCATTTAACACAACCGCAGTTAACAACACTAAATCCCATTGAACCTTGCTCTTCGACATCTAACGCGCCGTCATCACAATCACCCCCAATGGTGACGGCCACTTGATCATTTCCCACTGAGTTTCAATAGTTAACTAATGAACTAAAGAAACTCAATACATTGGTAAATGTAAGTGCAATGCTACGAGCAGTGCGTGAACTTAATAACAAATTAACAATGTGCAACAAACACTTCCTTCGATAAATTTCAAGTGTTCGTGAAATTCTTGCAGCAATTAGACCAATATGGATTATAAAACAAAAGTAATAACTTGGAACGCTAACGAGTTAAAAGATAAACTCCACGAACTACCGAATTTTTTAACTAAGTACAAAATAGATATAGCACTAATAAATGAAAATAACAAACAAGGACATTATAAAAATTAAAAACTATCAGATACACAGACGTGACAGAGATGACAATACACCACATGGGTGTGTAGCCACACAAACTAAATGTACATACCAACACTAGTTTAGAAACAATCGAAGTAACGTTAGCAAATAATACTCACATAATTGTAGCATATAACTCTCCACGAAATAAATTTACAAGCAAAGATCTTGATAAACTTTTAAGTAATAAAAACAAAGTAGCGATCATAGGAGACTTAAACGCAAGACTTACATATTGGAATTGTCATGTGAACGATAAAAACGGACTAACAGTGTACAATTACCTTAACAACAACAACGTCATCCTACAATACCCGGATCAACCTACTCACTTCTCCGAAAACAATACTACACCGACCACAATAGATATAATAATAAACAAAAATGTAAACATTACCAACCCTATGTCTTTACCTGAACTAAATTCCGATCATAACCCTGTAATAATAATGGTCAATACACCCAAAGAAAACATAAATAAAAGAACAGTTGTATCCTATAAAAACACAAACTGGAGTAAATTTAGAAAAACATTATATAATTGTGCTCCGCCGAAAGCATTGACGAAGAAATTACCAAACTCATGGACGCAATAAAAACCGCAATAAACAAGCACACGCAAATAAAAGAAATTAAAACCCAAGACGATTCACTACCACAAAATGTAAAAGACAGCACGCAACTAGAAATAACGTACGTAGACAGTGCCAACGAACAAGAAACCCAATATTTAAAATGCAGCTACAACTACAAACGCATAGAAACGACAAATGGAGCCGCTTACTACAGTCGCTATCTAACAGAAATAATTCACTCTGGCATGTAAGGCACTTAAAACTACAAAAACAGTAATACCCACATTAAAGCATGACAGCAAAGATCACTACAGAAACAGGCAAAAAACGAAGCTACTTGCACACATCTTTGAAATTATTCACACCGTAGACGAATCCAATAACAATTATGAACAAGAACTAATCAATTATTTGAATATATCGCACGACCTCGCGCCACAGTTAACCGCAAAAATCATTACTAACCCTAAAAATCTGGTTAAAATAATAAATAAATCACTAAACAATAAAGCCCCTGGTTCCGATGGAATGACAAATAAAGTACTAAAAAACATAACTAAAAAAACTATTGTACAATTGACATACATTATTGACGCCATATTTAAACACAGTTATTTCCCAGTCAAATGGGAATACGCGGAAGTCATTCCCATACCTAAATCACACAAAAATCAACAACCGGAAAACTACAGGCCAATCAGCTTGCTCAATGGTATGGCTAAAGTTACAGAAAAAATAATTTTAGGACAATTAAACAAATTAAATAAACAGAAAGAAATTATTCCAGAGGTACAGTTTGGGTTTATACCCAAACACGGGACAACACCACAAATAACTAGAGTAATACATGACTAATAACTAATTTTAATAAACACAAAATCACGGTAATGGGTATATTTGACATTCAAAAATCATTTGATAAAGTTTGGCAAACCGCTCTGATTTACAGATTAATAAAACTAAATTTACCTATCCACGTAGTGAAGCTAATTGCATCATACCTCACAAGTAGGACATTCCAAGTCAAAATTGAAGACACGTCAACCGACATCAAACAAATAAAAGTCGGGGTTCCTCAGAGATCAGTACTGGGGCCGATTCTGTATTCGATATACACACATGATGTCCCTCAAATTTAGCAAACAAAAACGGCAGTATACGTAGACCATACGGCAATATACGCTCACTCCTTCGCGGCAACAGTAGCCAACAAACAAATTCAAATCCATGGGGACTTATTAACTAATACTTTAATAAGTGGAAAATAGACACAAACCCCAATAAAACAGAACAAATAATATTCACAAAAAAATTCACTAACAATAAAATATTCACACCCTTAAAAGTTAGCAATCATTCCCACGAAAACTGTCAAGTATCTTGGCATGACTCTGGACACAAGACTGAACCATAGATCGCACGTTTCAAAATCACTGCAAAAAGCATACACCACTATGAAAACCATATACCCAATAATGAAACAAAGAGCAACATCCACATTAAACAAGAAACTCATGTACACCACCATCATCAGGCCAACAATAACATACGCTGCACCAGCATGAAGTAATGCTTCTAATCCCACCATAAAAAATTACAAATATTTCAAAACAAGTGTCTTAGATTAATTACAAATTCAGTCAGATACACCAACATTGAACAGCTACATAACGAAACAAACATTCAACCTATAAAAACCTATATACTGTCAACCGGGGTAACTTTGGCCCAATGTTTGCGTTTTTTTTCACAAATTGCGTTCAGTTACACAGATATACCAAACTTACAACCAATTGTTTGTTGTTATCGAACTCTGCGAACTTCAGAGAAAACATGGAATGAAAATTAAAGCACATAACATTTTAACTTTTTTTTAATTTTGAATATTTTGAACATTTTGCCTTTGTGAAAAATTAGAAGTATTAAGTAAATATAGAAGGCAAGAAAAATCAATTAGGTAGAAAATACATCAAGTTCAGGAACAATGAATTGATTGCGTTTGGACGCCATTTTTGGTGGTTTGATTTTATAACACACATCTTCCCAGTCGTAAGAAAAAGTGTCCTTCTTTTCGGGCCAACGCCAGAACTTAAGCTTTTTCTCCATACACTCGACTGTAGGCCCACTGCTAGAGAGACTTAGGATCCTTCCAGGGTACATCTGTCCATTGTAATTGACAACTACAAAATTGTCAACGGCACACTCGGACGAGGACGGGCCGACAGAGCCTGCAGGATTGAGAGTGCGGACCGTAGGATCTGGAATGACCTCTTCAAGGTCTGAAAAGGTTTCATTAAGTCCCTCCGACTTGAGAAGAACTTCCACATCATCTTCGTCCTCTGATGAGCTAAAGCAGGCCTTCTTTTTACTTTGTTTTTTTGACTTCATTTTTTGAGCTTGTAATACCACTTGATGATGGTTGTTCTTGGTCTATGTCGCTTACGGTTATGCTTTTTCCAGCAGAAACTGGTATCTTCTTTTTTTTCCTTTTCGGCCCACCGGTTTGCAAATAACCTGCACGTTTCTTTTCAAGTTGTTCTAAAAACGAATCTCCGATAGAGTCGTGATCCACATTTTGCTTTTCGGGTAGTATGTCGAGTAGTTTCTGTTTGTTTAACGGTGATATACCGCATTTTTCAAACCCACCAATCAAGTTGCTTCCCTTGTTTTCATCTAGTTTATTCATGAGTTCTTTCAGCAGTGTTGGGAATACATCCTTAGGAATGGTAGCATATTTGCTTCCCGAAGCAGATTCCTTCCATTTCCTTAGTATTTCACGCCACACTCTTTTGGTTGGCCCAAAGAACCCCACATCTAACGGCTGCGTCAAATGTGTGCTGTTTGGAGGAAGACAAACGAACTTTACATTGTGAGTTTCACACAGATCCAAAACGTGCTTACTTATGTGGGAGGACAGATTGTCTCCAATCAGGACAATTGGCCCAGTAAGTTTTCTAACATGATGTAGAAAGTGGGATTCAAAGCAATCCTCGAAACATATGGAATCGAACCAGCCGTTTTTCGACCGGTTGTAGCGGGCGCCATTAGGATCGTTTTCAGTCCAAGTGGACCAAATATTTTCGGCCCTGTATACAACATAGGGTGGCATAATATCCCCACTAGCACTCCCACTAAACATTAAAGAAGTTGAGGCCTTGCTAGAGTTGCATATATTTTCAACATATGTTGTGCCTCCTTTACAGATTACTTTTCTGTTGTCAGAGTCGTCTGACAGGTTCGTTTCGTCATAGTTCCATATATGTGTTGGTGGAATGTTCTGTAAAACTTCCTTTAAATTGTCAATGTAATCTTCGAGGATTTCTGCTTTTACTTCTGCTCTTACCTTTTTTATGTTTTTGCTCATTCGACATGACAATCGTTGATGTCTTTTTAAAAAGGATTTTGTCCACTCATAACCTGGTAAGTTTTGTTTGAACTGGGACATAACTATGCCTGTTTTATCTAGATAGCCTTTCACAGCAAATCGAAAATCTAATTCAACTAAAGGGAAACCATAGTCACAGAGTTTTATTAAGTGGTCTCCAAAGGACTGTTCTTCCTTGTCTGTGAATACCCTGGGACGTCCAGTTTTATTGGCGTGTAAACCCTTCAGCTTATTTTTTATAGTTGATCTCGGAATACCATACGTTTGTGAGGCTTCTCGTTGAGTCATCTCTTTTATTTGATCTTGTCGAGGCACTCTTGAAGTTTTTCAGGTGTGTAGTTGGCGTAGGCCCTGCCTCCAAGTCGTCTTTTGGGCGTTCTCACCATTGTAATCTGAAAATAACGGGGGGGTATACGTATTTTTTTTTGTAATTATAACGGTAACTTATCGGCTTATCGCTTAAAATCAATAGCCAGTAAGTATTTACACCTTTATAAACCATAAACATTATTATTTTCTGTGAAAAAAGATGAAAAAGTATGTTGGGGCAAGATTGGTCCAACCTCCATGTTGGGTCAATCTTGCCCCAAAACTTAGGCCAAAGTTGTCCTAACCGAGAAAATTGAATATTATAAATAAACAAGTTGAATTACGGACAAGACACATATCAAATACTTTTAACAAGTGCCAAATGAAAGCTGTTGTGCACTTACCAGTC
This sequence comes from Vesta saturnalis, assembly GCA_036346205.1. Lineage (NCBI taxonomy): Eukaryota > Metazoa > Arthropoda > Insecta > Coleoptera > Lampyridae > Vesta > Vesta saturnalis. Next base: position 3,039,944 of record JARFJB010001942.1, read on the forward strand.
GAAAATTATGAGCAGTTTAGGCTGTAGCAACAAAAGTTGGAAGACATTAAAACATCAGCAACAGGTTACCATGCAGATGGAGCAGCACTGTAGCGGTGGCAAACTAAGGAACTACATCAATAATGGCATTGGAGTCTAGGCAGTGCTGCTACCTGTCGTTAAACACAAGAACTAAGTCGATAACTCTATTGGTTGGATATTAGTAAGCGGAAACATCTTTTTCCAAGGTTTGGGCCAAAGTTACCCTTAAGGGCCAAAGTTACCACGGTTGACGGTACACAAAATATCGCAAAATTTTTTACAAAACTCAAACTAAACAATATATATTAACAGCAAATATTACAAAAATAAGATCACACAACGTCGAAGCACCACCAAAACCCAAATTAACCTACCAAAACTTACCACTATTTAATGAGACTAACCAACGTGGGAAAGAATTTTGTGAAACAGTTTTTTTTCTATTTATTTTTCTGAAAAGAAACGAAACTACAAAGCACAAACCACCACCGACAAGCAAGCGACACAACTATCTTAAATTGATCATTAGGTACATCAATGAAGTTATCTAATCCAGAAGTAAACCTAAAAAGGTAGGTATTCTAAGAATAAACATTAACAGCAAAGTATGCATTATGTAAATATGCTATAAAAATGTACTTATCCTATGCACAAAAAATAATTGTAAATATGTAAATAAATTGTTTTTGATTTGATTGGTTCTTGTCCGATCACTGAAGTTAAGCAATGTCGGGCGCGGTCAGTACATAGATGGGTGACCGCTTGGGAACACCGCGTGCCGTTGTCGCAGTTTTGAATTAACTTATTCAGCAATTTACAAGCGAAAGAAAATAAAGCATGGTTCTCTTATTAGTTTAATCATAGGTAACCCTATATGTGAACAGAAGACATTACGGTATTACAATTTTTCGTGTATTTGATGGAAACGTGACACTATTTAATCAAAAATCATGAAGAAAAGGAAAACTTTTCTCGTTAGCAACACTTTTTTCATTCATATTGTTTATTATTGTAACTTAACAATTTTTTTGAATTATTAAATATTATACCAGAAAGTAAGGAAACGTCACAACACAGATTCTGACAAAGTAGAGTTCATTACTTCACTTGCTGCTACTCTTGATGTGATGATTCAGAGGTTGAAGATTGCCATTCAATTCCTTAGAATTGTTTTTTCAAATTCACTATTTTCGGTGCTATCTGCAACATAAGCTTCTGCAACACAACTGCTACGCCAGCCGTCGTGTTTTTTCAAAACTTGGATGTCTGCTGCACTGTCGCTGATATAAATCTGTTTGGGACGGCAGCCACAAGTACGCAGCAATTTTCTTTGGTACATTTTAGAAGGCGTTTATTGGTTGCTTTGTACACTTGCCCTGCCTATAAAACATAAATAGTCTACTACATTTTTGGGTCTCAAATTCAAGTATTTCTTGCAAAGCTCCATTCCATTTACTCCATCTTCCGATGTAACTGTAAACACTCGTTTTTTCTTTGTTTTCGTATTATGTAATGTTATGACCAAAATATGCCACCATTTTCAAAATGATCCACTTTTAGCAAACGTAATTATTTCGCTTGACAGGCTCCGGGCAACGCAATTACCAACACTACCTTCATTTTTTTGCCACACAACCGTCATTTTGACGTTTTAGGTGAGCCAATAACTGTTTATAGGCAGAAATATCCAGTATAGAACTCTCGATTTTTTTGCCACACAACCGTCATTTTGACGTTTGAGGTGAGCCAATAATCCTTTATGGGCAGATATATTCACATCTTCATTTATTTCTACTTCTCAACATCTAGTACAGCAACAATAGTATTGAAGCTTTAAGACTTTTCACCTAAGACTATTTAAAAATCAGTGCTAATAAATCTTATAAATAAGACAAACCTTTTGAAAAAAGTACGCAATTAGAATATCTTCATTTGCCCCTTGACGTTTTTTTTTCATTTCTCCAACCACAGAACTGTCGGTAATTTTTCTCGTACTCTTTTTTGCTTCTGATACCAATTGAAAAATTTTTTCATTGTTCTCGTTCGATTAACTGATTTTAGATCAACTTGTTACTATGTCAAGAAATGCTAAACATACATTGTAACATATTATTATCCTTCGACATTAAAACAAAACGTCAAAATTAGTGTTATATATATATATATATATATATATATATATATATATTATATATATTATATATATAATAATTAGTGTTAGTTACATGAAAAAATAGCATGATCTACACGTTCAAAAAGTGAATTTCCACGTTAGTCTAAATTTGATCCACTCGTGAGCACTCGTGAATTCAAATGTTTACACTCAGTAGAAAACTATCACTTGTAGATTAATATATTTTTACACACATGCCTGACGAAGTCAAGAATGAACTGTGATATACTTAACCAAATATAAATAATTCTATAGATTTGTATCAAAATAAGTATAACCTTTCTTATATTTTCTTCCCTAAAATGAGTGAAGAATTATGAATTTTGCTTTCTAATACATAATAATATAATACCTTCAACCCATTCGTACAATTTACTTAAAAATCAAATAGAGAAATTAGTACACTGTATTTTCTACATTTATATTTTATCTTATAAACATTAAAAATTTGTAAGTAAATGTTTTGCGCACGAAAAGACCTAAATCATTGAACTGATTTTTTGGATTTACAGATTAATAAAACTAAATTTACCATCCACTAGTGAAGCTAATTGCATCATACCTCACAAGTAGGACATTCCAAGTCAAAATTGAAGACACGTCAACCGACATCAAACAAATAAAAGTCGGGGTTTAGAGATCAGTACTGGGGCCGATTCTGTATTCGATATACACAATGATGTCCTCAAATTTAGAAACAAAAACTGCAGTATACGTAGACTATACGGCAATATACGCTCACTCACAAAAAATTCACTAACAATAAAATATTCACACCTAAATCACACAAAATCAACAACTGGAAAACTACAGGCCAATCAGCTTGCTCAATGGTATGGCCAAAGTTACAGAAAAAATAATTTTAGGACAATTAAACAAATTAAATAAACAGAAAGAAATTATTCCAGAGGTACAGTTTGGGTTTATACCCAAACACGGGACAACACCACAAATAACTAGAGTAATACATGACTAATAACTAATTTTAATAAACACAAAATCACGGTAATGGGTATATTTGACATTCAAAAATCATTTGATAAAGTTTGGCAAACCGCTCTGATTTACAGATTAATAAAACTAAATTTACCTATCCACATAGTGAAGCTAATTGCATCATACCTCACAAGTAGGACATTCCAAGTCAAAATTGAAGACACGTCAACCGACATCAAACAAATAAAAGTCGGGGTTCCTCAGAGATCAGTACTGCCGATTCTGTATTCGATATACACACATGATGTCCCTCAAATTTAGCAAACAAAACTGCAGTATACGTAGACTATACGGCAATATACGCTCACTCACAAAAAATTCACTAACAATAAAATATTCACACCTAAATCACACAAAAATCAACAACCGGAAAACTACAGGCCAATCAGCTTGCTCAATGGTATGGCCAAAGTTACAGAAAAATAATTTTAGGACAATTAAACAAATTAAATAAACAGAAAGAAATTATTCCAGAGGTACAGTTTGGGTTTATACCCAAACACGGGACAACACCACAAATAACTAGAGTAATACATGACTAATAACTAATTTTAATAAACACAAAATCACGGTAATGGGTATATTTGACATTCAAAAATCATTTGATAAAGTTTGGCAAACCGCTCTGATTTACAGATTAATAAAACTAAATTTACCTATCCACGTAGTGAAGCTAATTGCATCATACCTCACAAGTAGGACATTCCAAGTCAAAATTGAAGACACGTCATCCGGAACCAAACAAATAAAAGCCGGGGTTCCTCAGGGATCAGTACTGGGACCGATTCTGTATTCGATATATACACAATATGTCCCCCAAATGTCAGCAAACAAAAACTGCAGTATACGTAGACTATACGGCAATATACGCTCACTCCTTCCCGGTGACAAGTAGCCAACAAACAAATTCAAATCCATGGGGACTTATTAACTGAATACTTTAATAAGTGGAAAATAGACACAAACCCTAATAAAACAAAACAAATAATATTTACACTAAAATTCACTAACAATAAAATATTCACACCCTTAAAAGTTAACAATTACACCATCATTCCCAAGAAAACTGTCAAGTATCTTGACATCACTATGGATGCAAGACTTGACCACAGAGCGCACGTTTCAAAATCACTGCAAAAAGCATACACCACTATGAAAACCATATACCCAATAATGAAACACAGAGCAACATCCACATTAAACAAGAAACTCATATACACCACATCATCAGGCCAACAATAAAATACGCTGCATCAGCATGGTGTAATGCTTCTAATGCTACCATAAAAAATTGCAAATATTTCAAAACAAGTGTTTTAGATTAATTACAAATTCAGACAGATACACCAACATTGAACAGCTACATAACGAAGCAAACATTGAACCTATAAAACCTATATACTGTCAACAGGGTAACTTTGGCCCAATGTTTGCGTTTTTCAAAATTGCGTTCAGTTACACAGATATACCAAACTTACAACCAATTGTTTGTTGTTATCGAACTCTGCGAACTTCAGAAAAACATGGAATGAAAATTAAAGCACATAACATTTTAACTTTTTTAATTTTGAATATTTTGAACATTTTGCCTTTGTGAAAATTAGAAGTATTAAGTAAATATAGAAGGCAAGAAAAATCAATTAGGTAGAAAATACATCAAGTTCAGGAACAATGAATTGATTGCGTTTGGACGCCATTTTTGGTGGTTTGATTTTATAACACACATCTTCCCAGTCGTAAGAAAAAGTGTCCTTCTTTTCGGGCCAACGCCAGAACTTAAGCTTTTTCTCCATACACTCGACTGTAGGCCCACTGCTAGAGAGACTTAGGATCCTTCCAGGGTACATCTGTCCATTGTAATTGACAACTACAAAATTGTCAACGGCACACTCGGACGAGGACGGGCCGACAGAGCCTGCAGGATTGAGAGTGCGGACCGTAGGATCTGGAATGACCTCTTCAAGGTCTGAAAAGGTTTCATTAAGTCCCTCCGACTTGAGAAGAACTTCCACATCATCTTCGTCCTCTGATGAGCTAAAGCAGGCCTTCTTTTTACTTTGTTTTTTTGACTTCATTTTTTGAGCTTGTAATACCACTTGATGATGGTTGTTCTTGGTCTATGTCGCTTACGGTTATGCTTTTTCCAGCAGAAACTGGTATCTTCTTTTTTTTCCTTTTCGGCCCACCGGTTTGCAAATAACCTGCACGTTTCTTTTCAAGTTGTTCTAAAAACGAATCTCCGATAGAGTCGTGATCCACATTTTGCTTTTCGGGTAGTATGTCGAGTAGTTTCTGTTTGTTTAACGGTGATATACCGCATTTTTCAAACCCACCAATCAAGTTGCTTCCCTTGTTTTCATCTAGTTTATTCATGAGTTCTTTCAGCAGTGTTGGGAATACATCCTTAGGAATGGTAGCATATTTGCTTCCCGAAGCAGATTCCTTCCATTTCCTTAGTATTTCACGCCACACTCTTTTGGTTGGCCCAAAGAACGCCACATCTAACGGCTGCGTCAGATGTGTGCTGTTTGGAGGGAGACAAACGAACTTTACATTGTGAGTTTCACACAGATCCAAAACGTGCTTACTTATGTGGGAGGACAGATTGTCTCCAATCAGGACAATTGGCCCAGTAAGTTTTCTAACATGATGTAGAAAGTGGGATTCAAACCAATCCTCGAAACATATGGAATCGAATCAGCCGTTTTTCGACCGGTTGTAGCGGGCGCCATTAGGACCGTTTTCAGTCCAAGTGGACCAAATATTTTCGGCCCTGTATACAACATAGGGTGGCATAATATCCCCACTAGCACTCCCACAAAACATTAAAGAAGTTGAGGCCTTGCTAGAGTTGCATATATTTTCAACATATTTTGTGCCCCTTTTACAGATTACTTTTCTGTTGCCAGGGTCGTCTGACAGGTTTGTTTCGTCATATTTCCATATATGTGTTGGTGGAATGTTCTGTAAAACTTCCTTTAAATTGCCAATGTAATCTTCGATGATTTCTGCGTTTACTTCTGCTTTTACCTTTTTTATGTTTTTGTTCATTCGACATGACAATCGTTGATGTCTTTTTAAAAAGGATTTTGTCCACTCATAACCTGGTAAGTTTTGTTTGAACTGGGGCATAACTATGCCTGTTTTATCTAGATAGCCTTTCACAGCAAATCGAAAATCTAATTCAACTAAAGGGAAACCATAGTCACAGAGTTTTATTAAGTGATCTTCAAAAGACTGTTCTTCCTCGTCTGTGAATACCCTGGGACGTCCAGTTTTATTGGGGTGTGAACCCTTCAGCTTATTTTTTATAGTTGATCTCGGAATACCATACGTTTGTGAGGCTTCTCGTTGAGTCATCTCTTTTGATTTGATCTTGTCGAGGCACTCTTAAAGTTTTTCAGGTGTGTAGTTGGCGTAGGCCCTGCCTCCAAGTCGTCTTTTGGGCGTTCTCACCATTGTAATCTGAAAATAACGGGGGGGTATACGTATTTTTTTTTGTAATTATAACGGTAACTTATCGGCTTATCGCTTAAAATCAATAGCCAGTAAGTATTTACACCTTTATAAACCATAAACATTATTATTTTCTGTGAAAAAAGATGAAAAAGTATGTTGGGGCAAGATTGGTCCAACCTCCATGTTGGGTCAATCTTGCCCCAAAACTTAGGCCAAAGTTGTCCTAACCGAGAAAATTGAATATTATAAATAAACAAGTTGAATTACGGACAAGACACATATCAAATACTTTTAACAAGTGCCAAATGAAAGCTGTTGTGCACTTACCAGTCGAAAATTATGAGCAGTTTAGGCTGTAGCAACAAAAGTTGGAAGACATTAAAACATCAGCAACAGGTTACCATGCAGATGGAGCAGCACTGTAGCGGTGGCAAACTAAGGAACTACATCAATAATGGCATTGGAGTCTAGGCAGTGCTGCTACCTGTCGTTAAACACAAGAACTAAGTCGATAACTCTATTGGTTGGATATTAGTAAGCGGAAACATCTTTTTCCAAGGTTTGGGCCAAAGTTACCCTTAAGGGCCAAAGTTACCACGGTTGACGGTACACAAAATATCGCAAAATTTTTACAAAACTCAAACTAAACAATATATATTAACAGCAAATATTACAAAAATAAGATCACACAACGTCGAAGCACCACCAAAACCCAAATTAACCTACCAAAACTTACCACTATTTAATGAGACTAACCAACGTGGGAAAGAATTTTGTGAAACAGTTTTTTTCTATTTATTTTTCTGAAAAGAAACGAAACTACAAAGCACAAACCACCACCGACAAGCAAGCGACACAACTATCTTAAATTGATCATTAGGTACATCAATGAAGTTATCTAATCCAGAAGTAAACCTAAAAAGGTAGGTATTCTAAGAATAAACATTAACAGCAAAGTATGCATTATGTAAATATGCTATAAAAATGTACTTATCCTATGCACAAAAAATAATTGTAAATATGTAAATAAATTGTTTTTGATTTGATTGGTTCTTGTCCGATCACTGAAGTTAAGCAATGTCGGGCGCGGTCAGTACATAGATGGGTGACCGCTTGGGAACACCGCGTGCCGTTGTCGCAGTTTTTGAATTAACTTATTCAGCAATTTACAAGCGAAAGAAAATAAAGCATGGTTCTCTTATTAGTTTAATCATAGGTAACCCTATATGTGAACAGAAGACATTACGGTATTACAATTTTTCGTGTATTTGATGGAAACGTGACACTATTTAATCAAAAATCATGAAGAAAAGGAAAACTTTTCTCGTTAGCAACACTTTTTTCATTCATATTGTTTATTATTGTAACTTAACAATTTTTTTGAATTATTAAATATTATACCAGAAAGTAAGGAAACGTCACAACACAGATTCTGACAAAGTAGAGTTCATTACTTCACTTGCTGCTACTCTTGATGTGATGATTCAGAGGTTGAAGATTGCCGTTCAATTCCTTAGAATTGTTTTTCAAATTCACTATTTTCGGTGCTATCTTCAACATAAGCTTCTGCAACACAACTGCTACGCCAGCCGTCGTGTTTTTTCAAAACTTGGATGTCTGCTGCACTGTCGCTGATATAAATCTGTTTGGGACGGCAGCCACAAGTACGCAGCAATTTTCTTTGGTACATTTTAGAAGGCGTTTATTGGTTGCTTTGTACACTTGCCCTGCCTATAAAACATAAATAGTCTACGATGGTCCACATTTTGGGTCTCAAATTCAAGTATTTCTTGTAAAGCTCCATTCCATTTACTCCATCTTCCTATGTAACTGTAAACACTCGTTTTTCTTTGTTTTCGTATTACGTAATGTTATGACCAAAATATGCCACCATTTTCAAAATGATCCACTTTTAGCAAACGTAATTATTTCGCTTGACAGGCTCCGGGCAACGCAATTACCAACACTACCTTCATTTTTTGCCACACAACCGTCATTTTGACGTTTCAGGTAAGCCAATAACTCTTTATAGGCAGAAATATCCAGTATAGAACTCTCGATTTTTGCCACACAACCGTCATTTTGACGTTTGAGGTGAGCCAATAATCCTTTATGGGCAGATATATTCACATCTTCAATTATTTCTACTTCTCAACATCTAGTACAACAACAACAGTATTGAAGCTTTAAGACTTTTCACCTAAGACTATTTAAAATTAGTGGTAATAAATCTGATAAATAAAACAAACCTTGTCAAAAAAGTACACAATTAGAATATCTTCATTTGCCCCTTGCACATTTGTTTCATTTCTCCAGCCACAGAACTGTCGGTAATTTTCTCGTACTCTTTTTGCTTCTGATACCAATTGAAACATTTTTCATTGTTCTCGTTCGATTAACTGATTTTAGATCAACTTTGTTACTATGTCAAGAAATGCTAAACATACATTGTAACATATTATTATCCTTCGACATTAAAACAAAACGTCAAAATTAGTGTTATTATATATATATATATATATATATATATATATATATATATTATATATACAGGGTGTTTGGTACATCGATGCAAATATTTAAAGTGATATAATAGGTGATTTTGAGTCGATTTAAGCAAACATACTTATATACCAAGTGTTGCCGTTTTGAGATAATGCCACTTTTAATATTTCTTGATTTTACCGTGCTTTTCTGCAAATATCGAAGTGTACAAGCGTAATAACCGTCTTATCGCAAACTTATACTAAGTTTTTTATTCCTCATGAAGTGATTGTTCATATTATTTTATCAGAAAAGCCTAAACTGTCTTTGGTTCTTGCCTAGAACTTCTTAAACATGAAAGTTTTAATTTGTAAAAGCAATCACTAAAATTCAAACGTGGATTTAGTCTAAAATCTTTCGTTATTTTTTCCAATTTCAGTAAAACTTCTTTGGGCAATGGTCTTTAAGATAGCATGAATAGATTTAGAAAAATTTTCACAAATTGGAAAAATTGAATTTAATTACCAAATACCCCTAGGCGCATTCCAAAACGTAAAATAGCCCTTCATTATTTAGTTTAAATAGTTTAAAAAGCAGATTTTTAGAAAATGTTTTGCGGTTATCGCTCCACCCAGTACTTGAGTTTACAGAAACTGTTTCTGAATTCAAGATTTCTTTCACCTCACTAACACTGGAATGTAAAATTTTCTTAGCAAAATCGAGTTTATTTTCAAGTGAATCTACATTGCTATTTAAAACGTCACTTTGACTTTTCGTTTATTTAGTGGATATAATTTCAATTGTGGTAAATTTAATACAATCGTGCAAAATAGTATGAGCATCACGAACATTAAGGGTTGTACCGGTCTCCGGCCAATTCGCTATCGCTCAGCCTCCAAACATGGCCGGCGACCGGTAAACGTCCCTTACTGTTCTTGATACTCAATACAATATTGCCTCGTGCATTACTAATTTAGAAAACCAAAAATAATAATAATATTAAAGTTTTAATAAATCGGACATTTTCTAAAAATCTGCTTTTTTTAAACTATTTAAACTAAATAATGAAGGGCTATTTTACGTTTTGGCGAATGCGCCTATACTTTGGTAATTAAATTCAATTTTTCCAGTTTGTAAAAATTTTTGTAAATCTATTCATGCTATCTTAAAGACCAGTGCCCAAGGAAGTTTTACTGAAATTGGAAAAAAAATTAACGAAAGATTTTAGACTAAATCCACGTTTGAATTTTAGTGATTGCTTTTTTACAAATTAAAACTTTCATGTTTAAGAAGTTCTAGGCAAGAACCAAAGACATATTAGGCTTTTCTGATAAAAGAATATGAACAATCACTTCATAAGGAATAAAAACTTAGTATAAATTTGCGATAAGACGGCTTATTATTTGTACACTTCGATATTTGCAAAAAACACGGTAAAATCAAGAAATATTAAAAGTGGCATTATCTCAAAAACGGTAACACTTGGTATATAAGTATGTTTGCTTAAATCGACTCAAAATCACCTATTATATCTTTAAATATTTGCATCGATGTACATAAACCACTGTATATATTAATATATATATATATATATATATATATATATATATATATATATATATATATATATATATATATATATATATTATATATTATATATATATATAATTAGTGTTAGTTACACAAAAAATAGCATGATCTACACGTTCAAAAAGTGAATTTCCACGTTAGTCTAAATTGATCCACTCTGAGCACGCTCACTCGTGAATTCAAATGTTTACACTCAGTAGAAAACTATCACTTGTAGATTAATATATTTTATACACATGCCTGACGAAGTCAAGAATGAACTTTGATATACTTAACCAAATATAAATAATTCTATAGATTTGTATCAAAATACAGTATAATCTTTCGTTATATTTTCCTTCCTATAATGAGCTGCAAGAATTCATGAATTCTTAGCTTTCTAATACATAATAATATAATACCTTCAACCCATTCAGTACAATTTACTTAAAAATCAAATAAGAATTATGTACACTGTATTTTTGAATTTATACTTAATCCTTGTAAACTTAAAACTTATGTAAGTAAATGTTTTGACTAAGACCTAAATCATTGAACTGATTTTTTTGGATTTAATTTTAAATTAAATTCCTTCTTTATTTGTTAAATTTTATTTCATTCCTTGGTAATACGCTCATTCTTTTGTATTTATGGTCATAGTTTAACTTAAAATCTTATCGCATATTAATATTTGTGTTCGTAACATAAATCTAATAGAATATACATCACTTGTGATCTGTGAAAGTATCTATTTCGGCTCTATCGATATTTAGGAAAGGAACTCAGTTTATGCAGTAAACGCCTTGTAACTATAAGCTTTTTTGCTCATCGACTTCAAAGATCTACGTTTTATTTCATGGTTATATCTCTATTTAACATTCTAATTGATCATTCATAAGTATTCTTCCTCGTTTCCTCTTATTAGTTTATCTTATTTTCACATATTTCTTTCATACGTTCTACTCCTGTCTTTCCTGCCTTTCACTCTGTATTTCCCTAGTTGATTCACTTTATCCTATACTGTCATATCTTGCATTAAATTTTGATTCATCTATCCTTTAGCACTTTCTTGATTTTTATCCTGTCCTTTCTATTATGTCTTCTAATTCATTCCTTTCCTTAATTTCATTTCTTCTGCACTTTCTTTCTAGTATCTATTCCTTTTTATACTGTCCCATATTTAACTGTCCGTTTTCATTTCTTCAACTTCTTGTAATTCTTCACTGCGATCTTTACTATATTTCCTCTAGTACTTCATTTTCTGTTTCCACCCTTTAACCATTACTTCCTTCTCAATGTACTTCCTCTGACGATACCCCTGTTCCTTTCTAACTACCCAAGAATCACTTCCAATTATTCATGGCCTATTTTTATTTAATTTTCACAATTCCTTATGTTTCCTCATCTTTCTTGTACCGCCTCATCGTTATCCCAATATGTTCCTTACCTACTTACTTCCTATCCATCCATTTCCATCCTCATTTTCCTTCTTCCTCTCCCCTTTCTACGTACAATTACCTTATTTTTCTTTACATTTACTTCTAGTTCTTTCCTTTTCAAGTAGCTGCCCATCGTCCTTATCATCTCCTTCATTTCTTTTACTTCCTTGGGTACTAACAATGTCGTCCGTCTAGGTCAGCGTCCACATTTTCTTGTTCTCCAGCACCAACCCTCCCACTTGCTGCCCATTTAATGTCTCCTTCAGGTCCCCTGTGTATACCGAAAACAGGATCAGCCTCAATAGACATCATAGCCTCAACTCCTTCCTTGTCACAAATTCCTGGCTCAGTTCTCCATTCACTCTTACCCGGCTCCTCGTTTCCTTATAAATTTCCTCCATCCTTTCTATCAGCCCTTCATTTACCTTTTTCTCAAATATTCAAGCTTTTCATTACTCTATCGAATGCCGCGACTAGGTCTACGAATGCCGCCACTTTACCCCCTTTCCTTTTCTAGTTCCTTCTTTGTCATATGTCTCAATATGTATACGTTACCTATCGCCCTTCTCACTTTCCCGAATCCTGCCTGTCCTTCTGGTAAGAATTTCTTTTCCTCTATTTCCTTCTTTAACCTTCCTTCTAGAACTGTCGCATATATGTTGTATGCCGTGTTTAACAATGTAACTCCTTTGTAATTTCCCACTTGCCTTTTGTCCTTTTTTTTGTATACTGTGCATATAATCCTTCCCACGATCTCTCCGGGAAATCTTCCTATCCATATTTTATTTATTATTACTGCCATTCTTTTTGCTACCTTTTTCCCTCCTTATAACCACTTCTCTTCTTGTATCCCATCTTCTCCTGCCGATTTTCCTTTTTACACTTTTTTGTATTGCTTCCATCACTTCCTCTTCTTTTATTACTTCTTCCTTCTCGTATTCTTGTTTGCCTTGCTTTTTCTCCCTTCTGTCCCTGTTCCCATTCCAGTAATTTCCTGAAGTACATGTCCCATTCCTTTATCTGTATGCTTATTCGTGTTCCTCTTCTCTTTCTTCCCCTCTTTAAATATTTCCACACTTCTTCCGTTTTTAATTTTCTTAATCCTTTCCTCTTGTTTATTTTTTTCTTCCTCCTATTTGCTCTAGCATATCTCCCTGTGTTTTCTTAATCTCTCTTTGTACTCTTCTTTTTCTGCCTTCCATTGTTTTCATTGTCTTCGTGTTCTTGCCTTTCTCTTGGTCTCCTTACATTCTGTACCTCACCACTTCTTCCAACCCATTCTATCTCCTTCGCTTGTTTCTTTCTTGTTCATCTTCTTCTCACTTACTCCAGTTCCTCCTTTTCCACTCCCCTTTCTCTTCCATTATTAGCTCCATGGGCTGGTGGCCCGATTCCACCCCCTCTCCTATCTTAAATGATTTCACCCATTCTCCCGCTTCTGCGTTCGTTACTATATGTTCTATTGTCAATTCACCCCTTCCTTCTATATACCTGAACCCCCCATTTCGCTTTCGTCCCTATTCCCGTTCAGTATCTCCCATCCCTTTTCATTGCACATTTCTAGCAGTTCATTTCCCTCTTTGTTTATTACTTTATCCGTTGTAGCTCTTTTCCCCGCTCCCTTTCTTTCTTGTACTCCTCCCTCTTCTGCTATTCTCGCATTGAAATCTCCTCCCAGTATTATGTCGTCATCCCACTCCACCATCATCTCATCTAAGTTTTTCCTTGCGTCATTCATCCTTCTACTGTCAATTGTTATTATTTCCCCCCATTGTATATCTTTCTACTATTCCCTTTCCCTATTGTCTTTTCTCGTCATCCTCCATTTTTTTCTTATTCTTAATATTCCTCCTTTTGCTCTCACTCTTATACTGTCTCTCTCAACGAGCTGCACCACCCATTCGAATCCATCTGGCATCTCATTGTACCACGTCTCCCATTATTTTTCCTCCGCCCGTGTCTCGTGTAATCCCATCGTGTTTTGTGCCCCAACGAACTCCCAAAAATCTTGATCTTTGTTCTTTATTCCCGCCACGTTCCAAAACATCATCTTTAGTCTCTTTGTCTCTTCCTGCACTCTTTCTCTTGTTTCTTTTTTCTTTTTTGTTCTTCTTTTCCGCTATTCATTGTTCCATTTCTTCGCTGTTTCGCCATACTTCTTGCCTCCTCCCCCTTCCTCCACATCTAGTTTTTTTCTTTTTGGTTTCTACTCTTCGCCTCCATTTCTCTGATTATCTCCCCGTTGCTATCATTCCAAATGTATATTTTACCCTCAATCTCCATTTTTTGTACCCTACTCTTACTGCCTCCCTTTTATTTGACCGCCAAGTTCATTATTTCTCGTTGAATTTTTCTTCCTTCCCAAGTTAAGCCATGATCTATGTATATTCTTGTATTTTTCAGTGTTCTTTTCTGTGCCATAATTTTTTGTTTCTCTTCCCAGTTCTCCATTTCTACCAGCACTATATCCTTTTCCTTCGCTCTATTTATAACCATCACTTTTTTGCATTTCACTTGTACGTTTAGTTTTCCGTCCAGCATGTCTTTTAATTCTTTCTCGTGTTCCTTGCTTTTCCATCTCTTTATTACTATATTATTCTTTCTTTTTCTTCTGTCCTCTTCATTTGCTTTCTATTTGTCATATCAGTTCTTCCTTTACTTTCTGCCACTCCTTCTTCCTTTCTCCCATTTTTTCTTTCATTAGTTTGATTTCGTTCCTTATTTTCTGCGCGTTTTATTCCATCTGTTTCATCATCTCTAGCATTAATTCCTTTACTTCGTCCATTTCTCTCCCTTCCGTTTTCCGCTTTCCGTTATTGAGTTGTTTCCTTCTTGTTCCTCTCTGCCTCAATTAATTATTTGCTTTTCTTTCATCCTGTTTTTCTCCGATCGTTGCACAAACAGAAATTTATGTTAGCGTCCTTCCACGTTTATAAAATCCCCCTTATATTATCATATTATAAATCAGTTAAATTAAAATGCAATATTTACACACAAACATGTATAGGTAAAAAGTTATATGCAATGTTTAACGTTCAGGAAGATAAGTGTTTATATGAATGTAAAAATATTGCCTATTAAACAGTTCATCACACTTGCAGAAACACTTTTAAAAACGAATTGGTTCATTGTCCTCTATTGTACCGTCATATATATCACCCAATTTTCTACTTCGCATTAATTAAGCGTGCAAAAATAAGAAAAAACTCTTATTAACTACTAAATTCGAGTGTAACTTTATAAAAAATGTAAAACGCGTCTTTATACAACCAAAGATGAAACACGAATCTAAAAGTTCGTAATCACTGCTGAAAAAGGGTTTAAAAAATGTAATTATGCAGTTGTAAAATTGGTTTGAAAAGAACTGCCGTCACATAAGATTTATTGAGTATGATATTGTGAATTTGGTAGCTCTTTAATTTTGATACAACGTATATAATATTCCTCGAATGTGATAATGATTGGCACTGTAGAAGTGTTTAGATGTTTACAAAGACAAATAAAATGTTGGAGTTTCTGTCGCGACCTCAGATAGTCTGGTGCACGTGGCTTTCTTGATTAAATTTCCAGGTTGCTTTTGCATTCTCATATTGAAATTGTTTGTTGGTTGATGGCTAGGTACCACTTGACTAAATTGTTATAGTCGGGTTAACTGTTTTTTTTGTGAGCACCAAGTTGTGCGTAGTCTAGACGTAGTACATGGGTACACGCAGATCTTGCAGTCGCTGTAGGCCCAGCAATACCTCAGAATAGCCCAACGGCTACTAAAGCTAGTGTCAAAAAATTACTGATCACTGAATGTGGATTTATGTTAAAAGCAGTGGTGGATAGTAAGCCACGTGGTTGGTGAAGCCCAACGACTATAGACTTTAGAGGATAGCTCATTTGCCTTTGACTCCGCGGCTGCGTTGTGACGTCACCATCGGTACTGAACAATTTTTCAAAATATTTGAAGTCATATAAAACTTTTGTAAGAAGTAGTTAATACAATTTAAAGTTCTACAAATTTGTTTGCTTTTGTAGAAGTATACATCGCCGCCTTCCTCCATCCAAAACAGTTCAGATTTCCAGTAAAACTAATACTCTATTAATTTATTACTTTATTTATATTGCTTGTACGAACTTCATTTTCTTACTGGTTAAATGGTCATTTGAACGCCCTAAAATACATTTTATTTTAAAAATAAAAAAAGCCAAACAGCATAATTTGAAAAATAAGTAATATGTCGTCATACATTTTAAATTAGATGCGTCCAAAAGTGCACAGTTTTCCGACCGCTCGGCGACTTCGATTAAGAGATCGGCCGAAATGAGCTATCCTTCCTTCAGTCTATAATCGTTGGGTGGAGCCAAGCTGATTCATTAACATAAACATTTTTAAATATTTTTTTAGGTATATGAGTTGATTGCGCTACCCTCCCCCCTCCCTTCAACCACTGGTTTAAAAATTGGAAATATTATGTTTTTATATTGTGGAATGCCAATATTTAAATACTAAGGTATTGTATTAATTCGTAACACTTAAACCAAATTATAAGACAATTGTAAATCACACTTTTATTTTATTTTTGCGATAAGTGTATAGAATTACCCTTTGCTTTTTTTTAATACCGGTGTTTGGTCCTTGTTAAGAAAATTTCATTTAGTTTGAGATGAACAGAGCAATCGTGTTTGAACAATTTCATCTAATACGCAAGTTACTAAATTACAAAAAATGGGCTAGGTCAGGACATGGGTAAAAAATATTTGCACTGATTGATTAACAGAACGTCATCAAATTAAATTGATAATTGTGAATGGTCTTGATTTTAAACAATTTTGAACCTCCGCCATTGACACATCGTCTTAGCTTTGTCTACATTATACACCGTGACTTTGTCCAACAGTACGGTAATAATAATTAAGCGACTAATTTCTTTTAAAATACAATGAGTTTTTGAAATTTCATCATGACCGGACGAAATTTACAAACATCTCACTTGCTTATTATCAAAAATAAACACACAACACCCTGGAATTAGATAAATGCATAGCTGTGGTTCAACTGCAGTAATGGAAATAAAACGGACTTCTCGACTTTTTTCATGATGTAAAATTTAGCATACTAGCAAGAAGTTTAGTAAGCATAGCATCGTTTTAGGTATTGCTTATTTACTGAAAAATTGAAATAATAATCTTTTAAATACTTATCTACACAGTTACTGAAATTTACTGATTCACTCAATACCTCGTTATTTTTATATAATATCTAAAACTTATCTGCATTTACCATTTATCAACTCGTTCATTGTGTGAAACATTCGCAAAAATGGTTTTGTCATATATCTCATTGCAAACTAAGTGTCTGCTGTGGAACAATACATGACCTTCCAACACACACACACACACACACACACACACACACACGCACGCACGCACGCACGCACCCGTACACGCGCACTCACACACACACACACACACACACACACACACACACACACTATATATATATATATATATATATATATATATTGTAATAAAAAATTAAAAGGGGTGTATTTCGGGTTGTAGTTAATAATAATTCCCCTAATATTACTTATACTCTTAATAATAAATAGAAGATTTTGTGCCTTTAGCTCATGCAAGTGATTAAATGGGCCAGGTTCTTAAAATTTGATTAGCTTTAATTAGAAAATGTGTTTGTGGTTAGATATGTTCGCTTTACAAGAAAGTGTAACTTCAATCTGCAGTTAAATCTTAAAATGCCTCGGACGCCAACTTATTTTATGGAAAACAAGTAAATCGTAAATGTAATAAATGTAAAATTGAAAACAATAACATGGTTTATTATAAAATCGTTAAGACAAGTTATAAAAGTAGAAAATCTTAATCCTAATGTTCGTAACCTAAAAAATACCTTATAGAGTAAACGCTAAATACGAAGACACCTGCGCAGAAACCGAATATTGCATTAAAAAGAAATGGAATAATGATATAAGTGAGAAGTAGATATTATGTTCCATCCACAAATTGTAGTATTGTTTATTGTTTTCTAACCTCATTTTTCGTGCACGTTTTTATCAATTATAAACAGTTTTTTTCAAAACTCCTTCCGTTTCAGCACCTTTTATTTACAAGTAAGTTTTATTTGTAATCCACAGTAATATGTATTAATATAATATATTGATTTAGTTCGTTGTTCATAATGGTTGATGCGAGTACATCGTCTGATAGTACATCAAACATTCCAGCAAAGAAGCGTCGTGTCTTATCTAAAGATGACCGCGTAATTATTTGGAATATTTATCAGTTTCATAAAAATATGAATGAAGGTATGTCATTATTGTACGATTAACATCTGTCAGTTTGTTCACGATTACATTTCTTTACAGTTAACGTTCTTGATATCGGTGAGTATCTAAAAGTACCGTCGTTAGAATTATTAGAGAAAGGAGTGCAATTCAACGTGGTGAAATAGAATCGTTCAAGACTTCTAATAAAAGAATTAAAACCGCACAAAGAAATAAGTGTAGAGTAATTATGTAATATTTTATTTCATCGACAATCTTGAAAATGTACTTTTTTGAAAGTATAAAACTGTTTAGACACGAATTATTTACCCTTAGAACTGTGGTTAATAATTAAAATGCGAATATAACATTTCTGAGTAAATTTATGAACAAGTAACATAACCTTATATTTCACTTTTCACAATTAAATAAATGTTTTTTTTTTGTTTAAATTGTCCTAATTATAAAATATAAACATCAGAATTAAGAGGTTATTAACTAAAAAATGTACAAAACGTAACTTTTCCTTTTCTTAAAAAAAATATTTTCCGGTTGAATAGTACACGGTCACGTGATTTTTTCGTGCAGCTTGGTCTCTTCGTATTTGGCGTTTAGTCTACTAATCATTAGAGAATAAATACCAGTTGTAAAATTTTGGATGTCACTGGTATACTGCAACTGATAAGATGTGCTGACGAAGCCACGCTTTCAGTTTTGGTTGTGCAATCAATCTTGAAATGGAAATATAATAAAAGTTTTGATATTCGTTGATCCCAAATGAATAAATTCTTTTACAAAAAGCCAAACTTGGTTGATTTAAATGGGTTAATGTACCATTTATTTATAATTTTCTTCATAGCAACAAACATCTATTGCGTCATCCTCGTTAAATTGAAACGTAATAATACAATGAAATTACGTAATAGGAAAATGTAACGTAATAAAAGTAAAAATAACAGTAAAAATAAAAGTGTAATAAAAGTAAAATAAAAGTGCCTAAAAAGGATAAATATAATAGACAAAGAAAAATAGGTGTAATTACTCTTACCGTTAATTTAACGACACTTTTTTAATAAAAATACTCAAGAACAAAATGGACGCTTCTTGCTTTCATGTCGTAACAACAACGACTCCAAAAATAGATGTCTGCGCATGAACTCAATGTGCAAGACGAAATGCGCGTACTACCCCACTTTAAAATATCTAAACGTATTCTTTTTCAGCCACTAAGGTATGCAATTTACATGACACAAAAATGAACGATTATGGTATATTTTTAACACAACTCAAAATGGTTTGTTACAATATATATATATATATATATATATATATATATATATATATATATATATATATGTATATATACAGGGTGTTTCTGAAATACTTCAACAATCTTATGGAGCTGATTCTTTATACAAAAATAAAGAAAAAAGTTCCTATAATCATGGGTCCTAATTTGAACGGTTTGCTGTCTGTCTTTATGTTTGTGTTTTTTACAAAAATCTCTATAAATCGTGCTTCATGCGAGATAGAAACATAAAAATCGGTACAGTAGTGTATCTTACTACTACAAAAGAGTGTTTAAAAGTTCAATATTAAATCTTATTACATTTCAAAATGGCAGCCATTAAAAAATTTTAATGTCAAATTGCATGAAAACTGTTACAAATTTCGAAAAAATACACAGTACACAAAAATGTTAAATTTAAAGAAAAACCAAACGACACCTCAATTTTAAAAATCGTTCATAAAATGTCGGAGATATGGATTATTTACTGAATAACACGTATTTAACAATGCATAATTACATTTCAGAGAAAAATTATAATAATTATTAGCATATTCTAGCCTTATAAATGACGTAAAGCATTAAACACTGCAAAATGAAACTAAAAAGTACAAAATTAGGTTATTATTTACAAGATTGATAAATTAAATTGCAACTTAATATATTATTCGAATGACTAACTTTTCGGTTTACATTACAATAAATGCTCTAAGTGCCTTCCA
Source organism: Vesta saturnalis (assembly GCA_036346205.1). NCBI lineage: Eukaryota > Metazoa > Arthropoda > Insecta > Coleoptera > Lampyridae > Vesta > Vesta saturnalis. The sequence continues at coordinate 3,060,364 of JARFJB010001942.1, forward strand.
TTTTCTCTGATATAAGCATCAACTCGACGGGTCATGGACTGCCGGACTCTTTCAAAAATGCCGCAAGTATTCCTGATGGTTTCACAAGGATCAATGATACGCCGTAGAAGACCATCTCTTGTGTCAATTGGTCTGTCATATACTAAAGATCTTAAATGACCCCATACGTAAAAATCAATCGGATTTAAATCTGGAGACCGAGGGGCCATGATATTGTTCCTCCTCTGTCTATCCATTGTCGTCCATAAGTTTCATCTAGGAACTGTCTTACATTTAACCGAAAATGTGGAGAGCTCCATCATGCATGAACCACATATTGCCTCTCACGGCCAAAGGTACATCTTGTAAAAGCTCGGGCAAATTATTTTCCAGGAATGCTCTGTAAGCATCGCCATTAAGTCTGTCAGGTAACACAAATGGGCCAACCAAACAGTTTGCTACAATACCGACCCAAACGTTTATCTTGAACTGTTGCTGATGTCTCCTTGGTGAGTTGTGTGAGGGTTTTCATACGCCCATTGATGGTTGTTGTGGAGATTTACAATTTCATCCGTCGAAAGTCAGCAGGACCGAGAGCTTGTACACGCTGTAGGTGGTAAGGGTACAACAATTGTTCGTGCAGCACTCGCCACACTGTCACGTGATCAACGTTAAGAATTGATCCTAACTGCCTGGTACTCACACCTCCACTCGTTTTATTTTTTAGCAATGGAATTCCATCGGTGGAAGGTCTATACCCAATATATATATATATATATATATATATATATATATATATATATATATATATATATATATAGTGCTTTCATTTCAAAACTTATCACCCTTAATATTTTTTAACAATGGAATCTCGACCTAAAAAATACGTCAATTTAGATGTCGAGGGGACATTCAAAACAGTGTTCATGGAATTTTACTTTTCACCCCTTAATACCCACTCTCACTTTAAAATTTAAAATTGCACTAGCTTGTGATACATCATTCTGAAGGTATTTAAAATGCAAATCCAACGGCGTTCAGAAAATTGATTTCCATCACCCCATTTTGAAATTACAAGCGAAAATGTCAATACTATAGGAATAGATTTTGTTCATTGATTTCATTGTTCAAGACAAAAACAATACTTTATTAAATGCTCAAAATGTTCTCTATTCTTAGGTAAACAACAATACGCTCTATTCGTGTAACCTCACTTTATTAAGTGCTCAAAATGTTCTCCATTCTTAGCTAGACAATAAAACAATCTATTAACGAATTCTTCTCTAACATTTTAAAATGTTTCCGCAGTAATTTGCTGGCAAGCTTGAGTGATCCTAACTCTAAGGGCCTGAACATTTTCTGGTTGGGGGTTACGATACACGATTGATTTTAAATAACCCCAAGGGAAAAAATCCAATGGCGTTAAGTCGGGGATCTAGCAGGCCATTCTATTGCGCCTCTTCTGCCAATCCATTTGCCGGGAAACCGTTGATTAGGCCACTCGCGAACACCCAACGCATAGTCGTCAGCTTGATTTTCTAAGGACTCAGTTATAAGCGGATCAATGTAGTTTTCCAATAAATTTAAATACAAATCAGCGGTTAAATTTTCTTCGATAAACAAAGGACCTATTATTTCATTTCCAAGAATTCCTGCCCAGACATTATTTTTTATGGAAACTGCGTATAACCCTCTAAGAACACGTTAGGATTTTGAAGATCCCAATATCTACAGTTCTGTTTATTAACAAAGCCATTCAGATAGAACGTCGATTCATCACTGAAGCAAATATTCTTTACCAAATTGCTGTCATTTTGAATCATCGCAATTATTATTACACTGAATTGAATCCTTCTATCGTAATCATCTTCAGTGAGTTCATGGAGAATGGTAAATTTGTAAGGAAAGACGTTTTAAAGTCTTGTGTATGGAACCAACAGAAATATTCGTTAATGCAGCGACTTTTGGAATTAAAGTCGTAGGTTCAGCGGCAAAATGGCCCAAGACCTCAATTTGTGCAGCTTCGTTGTGAACTCGTCGTGTCTTTCTTACATTGTTACATACTGAGCCAGATTCTAAAAATTTTCTCGCCAGAGTTAGCACATATAGATATCCAACATTTTTTCAGGATGCGTTTCGTTGAAGACTCGGGCTGTGCTACGAGCACACTTATTCTGGGCTCCATACAAATAAATAATTTCAACTCTTTCTTGAATAGTGTAAACCATGATTGATTCTTGGTTTTATTCAAATTCAATGTTGTCAAAATTCAACAACTTAACCGAAACAGACTATGTTTCAAACTGAAGTAATGAATTGTCAAAATGCAACTTAACCGAAACAGACTTGATTATAAATCGTTGCAGTCGGCAATAAATTACAAACTGAAATACGGCTTACCTTAACTAAACTCTGAAAGCAAAAATAATCCAAATCGATAAAAAACACGATAAAAATATTCGAGAGAGGAGACATGGTTTCCGTATCACTTCATATTTCAGTACTTGATAAACTAGGGGCATTGTCTTGAACAATGAAATTAATGAACAAAATTTATTCCTATAGTATTGACATTTTGTAATTTCAAAATGGGGCGATGGAAATCAATTTTCTGAACGCCGTTGGATTTGTATTTTGAATACATTCAAAATGATGTATCACAAGATAGGGGGTGCAATTTGAAATTTTAAAGTGAGGGGAGTGGCGATTAAGTGGTGAAAAGTAAAATTCCATGAACACTGTTTTTGAATGTCCCCTCGACATCTAAATTGACGTATTTTTTGCTAAAAAAATATTAAGGGTGACTAGTTTTGAAATGAAAGCACTATATATATATATATATATATATATATATATATATATATAGTGCTTTCATTTCATATTTATATTTTATATATATTTCATATATATATATATATATATATATATATATATATATATATGGTGCTGTATAGACCTTCCACCGATGGAGCAAATATTGGAATTCGAATTACATCTGAATTGGAAATTGGGCCAGCTGCAAGAAAGCAAGATTAACGTGAGTCTTATGAATATTACATATTTATTTGAAGGTTACGTTGAATTTTATTAAAATGTATTTATGTGTATTTATGTAAAGGATACAAGTGAAGTATATACTAGTCTAGAAATACTGCAACCTTTTATTGATTATATATTAACTTAATATTATTTAAAAAGAAAAAAAAATACTTACCCAAATTAAACTAGTAGTATTGTTTGGTTACGATATTACACAAGCACATATATTAAGGTCAACGAAATTCACATGCACACAATATGTACTATATTTTCAGATGATACAAGGTGTTTGAATAAAAGTAAAATTTATACAATTCCGGATTTAATTAAAATTACGATTGAATTTAATGTACAAAAGAACCTTACATAAATGTTTAATGTTTTTGAACTATATTGAACCCTATCCCCTAGAGATGCTATTTTAATCAAATTAACAAAAATTATCATACTAAATTGATGATGGTACAACGTACCGAAGTTGTAGTAAAATACATTACGATTTACTAATACCATTAATCTCATTATTTCATTTAATTAAAATATGGTTAAAATTAATTATTTCAGTACACAATTATTGTATATTAAATCTAGTAATTTATACATCTCAATATATATATATATATATATATATATATACTGAGATGTTTAGATAAGAGTAAGACAGGGATCGGATAGTTTTAACTAGTAATTTCTTTAAAAAGGGTTGATTTCAAGCATGATACATGTACGAGACATTTAATTGATGTAATTTGGTTCACGATGGGTAGAAAGTGGATTTGTTTTGGGTAAAACAATCTGAATAACATTTATACATTTTGGTTTAATCATAAAAGCATTGTGCTACTTACAAAAATGTCAGGAATGTTAAATAAACTTATTTCCGTAAATTCAATCCAGTACTTTAGTTTGTTTCAATAAATTTCAATTTTTCGAAAGTATTTTGGCAAGTGAATATTTTACAGGTGTTGTACACATAGTGTAAAGTTAGATTTATACTAGTAATTTTGTATAAGTAGATTAGAATGCAGGAAATTTGGTAAAATTTAAGAAAGGGTGAACTTAAATTGATCATTACTCACATATTTTTGGAAGCGATTGTGTGACAAACATAGTGATGCATTTTAAATATTAAGAACAGTGCATAGAACATAATCACACAAAGATATTTACATGCAGATACATTTTTATGGTAGAATTTTATAAAAGTGTGTTAAACGATATGACTTCTTAATGTGACATAAAAATTATATAATGCTAGCAAGATGAACAATAAATATAATAAAGACAGTTATTACAAGTAGTTTGGATAACATTTTAATTTACATGAACGTTTTTAAACGCAATTTATTTATATTTTTAGAACTTAGTTAGGTTATGTCTTAAATTAAATGTTTTTTTACAAATTTATAGTTTTTAGAGTAAATTAGGCTTAAATTAGTTTGTTAAAGTGAATAATAGGAGGTTTACCTCATATTTACATAGTAATTAACTTGGTACAAAGCATTTAAACGCAAAATTTATGAAATTGGGGTTGATTATACAGTTTTATTCGGCAAAGATAAAATTCCTTTAAATTTAAGATTTCGGACTTAAGATGTGTGTTTTCCAATGTAAAATTTTGTCAGGATTACATATATGTAAGTAATTTAAGTGTAGTTTGTAAGATTAGTTAGATATAAGCAATTTTAAATTAGAATATGTATAATAGCTAAAAGAACCATATCAAGTTGCATATCTATTCATGCGTCATTTAACACAGCTTTCATTTCTGTTATTAAAATTTAGATCTATAATTGTATAAGGAAGTTATCGCTAAAATTATAATTTAGTTAAGTTTTCAAATTATTTTCGACCAATCAGAAACATAGTTACATCAACAAAAGGGTATAAAAGGAATTGGCCTTGATCAGAACTCTCTCTATAATTTTGCCAGTTGTTTGAACAGTTTAAAAATAGTGTAGTGATTTTTGTGCATCAAGTAAGTTTAAATAACCTCAATAATTATCGGAAGAATTTTAATAAACGGAGAGACGAGAAATCAGGCGCAATTGTTGTTAAACCGACAATTGTTTAAAATTTAAGTTAGGTTACCGATACCTGTGCACATTCGTAAAGTTCATTACGAACTATTTTCTTACTTGTGATGATTTATGTTGAACGTTTAAAAATTTCGTTTGTTGAATTTGAATATTGGTTACGTTTTGCCAAAATAAAATCGTAATCATTTTTCTTCAATTGTGTTTTATTTGCTGCTGCGATTTTTTAAATAATTTATACTTGAGTCGGAGCCTAAAAAATAAAGTGACATTAACTTAAACCATTAACAACCATTAAATATTATTTAAACGATAAAACTAGAAAGCATTAATACATTTAAATAAAACATTATCGATTTAAAATTTGTGGTTGGGTGAAGCCATAAAGTGGAGAAATATTAGCAGTTACCGAAGCAAAGTGAACAACAACCGAGCACCAGTTTGCAGCTAGTGGGTGAATGGTAGCAGTGAACTTCATACATCAAGATTCTCGATCTTCTTGGAAAGTACCTGCATCTATTTAGAACCACCTGTGTGAAGACATCCGTTTGCAGTTTGGAATATGCACATGTGAGTTAAATTCTTGATTATAACCCTGTCTATTGTGTTCTTTGTTGTGTTGATTTCCTGCAATTATTATTTGTTATATGTATAGGTGTAAATGTTTATATAATACTTTTAAACTATTTCCAAATTTTAAATTTCATTTATCCAGTTAAAATTATAAACACAAATTCAACAAGTCATTATTTGACAATTCTGACATTTTGACAATTGTATTCAGTAACTTTATAACGCATGCGTTATTGTATAAATTTTGTTCAGATACATTTTTCACATAAGATAATTTTTATAAAGTATAATCCACATATATTTTCGAACCAGATATTATTTCCCACTAGACCTGAACTCTATCCCCAAATTGAGATAAAGAGCTAGTCCGGTGCATAAGTATTCAAATATAATTATTATTTTATTAACCATTATTATTTATTTCCTGCCGTCCCAATATATATATATATATATATATATATATATATATATATATGTGTGTGTGTGTGTGTGTGTGTGTGGGTGCGTGCGTGCGTGCGTGTGCGTACGTGTGTGTGTGTACAGATATAGAAGGTTGTATAATCGACTCTTTTTTCACTATTCCTAAATCGACTTATTAGATTTTTCACCGTTTGACAAAGAATGTCAATAAACTAATTAACCAAAGAATCATTTCCCTCGCTACCACGCACAAGCGGTGAATGCGGGTGTACGTGTGTGTGCGCGGGCAGATGTATGTTCCGTGATAACTCCAGAACCATAATACGTTCGTACTTGCAATTTTGTATTCAAGCTGTATTCCTTTTTCCTGGAGCTGATTATGTTTAGGAGAAATCCAGCAGACGAGAAAGGGGTTTATTAAAGGCAGTTTCTGGTTTTTATCAAATATTTCTGAAGCAGCCGCATGTTTCATTGATATAAAAATAACCTAGATATGGACCTTAAACATATCGATCAATTATGTTCTATGCAATTTTTTGATACGGCGTATAATTTGGCGGCAAACAATTTACAAGGTGGAATTTAACTGGTCAAATTTTATCTGAATAACGATTAATTTTATAATAAAATGTAAAGACATAATTTTTAAAAACAATTTAATTTCACATAACTTTTCCTTATAAAGTATTTTAATATAAAGCCAAAATGCATTGAAAATAAATTAAATAAGATTTAACGTGCTTAAACCTATAGTACAGAAATAAAAGTTACACACTAATAATATTATGGGGTTCCTTAAAAATCTCGCAATGACTAACTAATGTGGATAGTTCACGATACGGATACTGTAATGAATATCTTTTTTTTTTATCTAGACGGGTTAAATAAAGCACCCAGGAACACTTAGGTGGATTCCTAGAGGGATTTTGAGCTGAAAAGTGGAGCTTATGAACGACTACCCTAAATTTTAACATATTACAAATTAGGGAAAAACTGGAACATCATTCCCGAGTGTAGAAACTGTGTAGAAGAATGTGGATTGGGCCTGTTTGGCGCAAGTATCCCTGGCCCGAAATGATATAGAATGTACTACAGCAGCACAATAGCCATTGTACTATCGATAGAACGAAGAAAGAATTGAAACAACTCTTCTATGCTCAAGGAACTGTATGTTAAAAGCAGGTGGTTTATAAAGCTTATAGCTCTTCTTCTAATACGGTCAACGATAACGACAGCGTATAAGAGCACCAAACCAGACGTAAGAATTACATTCCAGATGAGGTCGAATTTACGCATTATATAGCAGATAAGAGTTTTTTGATAACGCTCGTCATTTTGCAAATTTACTTACTAAAAACAGCAATTTATTCTTAGGTTGAATGCTTTCAATTCACTATTTCGCAAATTTTTACGCATCTCTAATTGCATTTAAATTAACGTATGTAACTTCTGTACACATCTCTTACTTAAAAATAAGTCAAATTTAGAACCTTCAGCGACATCTCTGAGATTTCGGATCATTTAATATAAAGCAGTTACAAAGGAACCTGGGATCTATTAGGGTCAAATAGAGAACAAAAAAGGTATTCACAAAATACATATTTTTTCTTCAGACGTCAATAAAAGATGAGATTTTAAACTTCACCTGAGAACGTTAAAGTTTCACATTTCACCGGCGGCTTCAAAAGTCTTTTGCATCCCCTCGCAGCGGATGCAAAAGTAATGTAAGTTAATAACTCAAACACCCAATTTGGAAAACAACGAAAACAAATTTATTGTTTGGAGTTATAAAGATTAAAAGTACAATGATTAAAACTAACATTTTCTCCAAAATAAAATCCAGTGGAGGTTTCGCTGCGTTCTAAGGAAATGGTCTTTAATTCTTCCTCTTCTACATGAACATCTGTACTCGTAGCGTTTTCACTAGGTGCACACATTTTCAAGGCTGCCTCTTTTTTTGTTGCTAGAGAGTCTTCAACATAACGCTCAGCTACAGTGCTGGGTTTCCAGCCACCATGGCACTTCAAGCACATTAAATCTGCGCTGCCATCCACCAACAGTATAGCCGAGGTTCTTCTTAGACAATGCCCTGTGTATTCTGTATAGTTCGCTAATTTTAAGAAAAAAGCTACCTCCCTAGGAACACTACTTATTTTATGGATTCCCATCACCGCTCTTGAGCATTTTTCATTTCCATATTTAAAAAAAAATCGGCGCTCGTGGCCGCAAAGCAATATATATTTGTTATATAAATTTAGGAAAGATTCCCCTACAACTGTAAATGATTTAATTTTTTTTGTTTTGCTATCTGGAATTTTAATATGTAGCAGAGTCTTCAGGTTCTCAATGTCGTCTACCTTCATCTTCACCAATTCATCGCAACGTCATGCCCCTGAGATACCAATAATCAAAACTATCTAAAACAAATACAAAATATAAAGACTTGTTTTCATTCTATTTCTAAAACTTACCTTGATTGCCAAGTATTTTTCGTCCGATGTTTCCGATAAAAATTTGTTAAATTGGTCTTTTATAAATACTTTGGCCTGCTTTGGGGTGTATCCTTCATTCTGCTTCTTTAGATATGCACGAAGTTTCAAGTATTGGCTTATATCTACGCCATGTCGAATGCTCAATAATGATTTTTATCATCGAATATTGGGACCACATTGTCAAGCTTTACATTTTCATTTTTGTTATAAATTCGGCAAAATAAAGTAACATTACGGTTTCAGAGTAGCTTTTAATATTTTTTCATCGCACCATTTTATAAATTGCCGAAAAGCGCGTTCATAGATTTTGCTCGATCTTGTAGGTAATAGATCATTTATTGCTGTATTAGCCGCTTCAGTAATTTCTGATGGCGTGTAGTTTTCCAAATTCATCATACCCCTAGCAATGTAATATTTTAATTTACACAAATAGGAATAAAAAGTTTAATAAAATACTTACAATAACACGGAGAATCTTCACAATTTTCAACTTGTTTAATGCATTGTTTTCAACGAAACCTAGCAACGTCTACTGCTGCTAGCCAGAGCACGCTAAGTAAATCTAACTATTCCTCATTTTCACAACCTAATTATTTTTCCTTATTTCACATTTAAGTGTAAAAAACGTCTGAAGAAAAAATAGTATATTTTATGCGAAGCAAAGTGACTTTTTGTGGCACATCTGTATTTGCCGGACTCACTACGTTCGTCCGTCAAAAATACAGATTCGCCACAAAAAGTGTCACTTTAGCTCCTTATAAATAATATACTATTCAATTACACATTTTAACTTTTGGGAACAGTGATTTAATACAAATTTTCTCAAGTTTGTAAAATTGATTTTAAGCTGTTGGCCAATTTTTCTACCTTGCTTTTTAAGAACGCCCTTGATGGTGGATGTTGATTTTCTAGAGGATTTTTTGTTTCTGGTTCTGGATGCTGAAGCATCATTTTTTTGGAAAATTCTCACTTAAGGTAATACTTGGTTAAGTAAAAGCATTACTAACGCTTTTAAGAGGCGGATATAATTGAAATTATTCATTCGTCCACATCTTCGGTAAGTGGCACATGTTTCGATAACCTCATTGTAATCAAAATCGTTTTCAGGTTTTCGAATATAAAAGCATTTAATACTTACTAATTCTTTACATATAAAGACACCTAAATCGAAATTACGTTGAATGTTCATTACCGGCTTGTTTGTCACCTGTAAGAGGTATAAACGGTCATAATTAAACAACGTACTTATATTTACCTTATTTTAGCATCTCCATACTACCTACGTTTCTAACGGCATTCGTTCTTAAATTTTCTGCCCACATTTTACTGTTACGTTACATCCAAAGTACATGATTATCACTGGAAGGCGTAAGAGTATTGCTGAAATCCGTGAACATATACGTGAAGGCGCTAGTTCATTGGAACAGCACATGAAGGTTGCAAGATCACATAAGTAGTTTCGTCAGTAAAGGTCAGATCTTTTCTTTATCACCTGGTTACACGATTGTTTCCAAATTTCAAATACACCTAGGCGGTTCTTAGTGAATTTCTACAACGGAAATAAATGTACTGCTATTAATTTTGTAATCAAATAATTGACAATTGTTACCTCTCAATGAAATTTATATATTTAAGGTGCTTCCAGCAGTTCACTTTCACAACATTCTTTTATCTAAAACGATATATATATATATATATATATATATATATATATATATATATATATATATATATATATATATATATATATATATATTCACTAATTCAGTTTTGAATATTTTTGCACTCAATCACAAGTAAAACTTTAATTGAATCATTAAAAGTGACTTGACAGACCACACCCAAACAAGCTGTAGCTTCCATTTTAACCTAATTAATTCTAGCTTATGTGGCTACATTCACCCAACGATTTAACTCCTGTTTTGATTGAAATATACCGGGTGTAACGATTATTTGCATTACGGTGAACTATTGCAAAACTTAAACATTTAATTTCATATGAATTTGTAATTTTGTCTCATAATCTTTGTGTTATGTAGATTACTTTTTCCTGTGGACAAAGTTGTTCGGGCCAGTTCTATTTCTTCTAAATTTCTTGATTACTTTAATTGTTATGGTATTTATTTACTGTGGACCGAACAAGCTTTCCAATTGCTGCTATGTAATATAACATCATTAGTGTTTTACTGAAAAACAAATGGGGTTTTGCTGTATACGGTGTAAAGCGTAAGGCAAGCAAGTTAATTAATTAAATCTGTTTTTTCCTGGTTTTCAGGCTACGACCAGTAAGATCTTACAGCGGCCGGAAGGGGCGTATAATAATAATTATTTTTTTTAATTGAAATTTTAAATTGTAATTGCCGTGGGTACAAGCTGTGACTCACTGCTTGCCATCGTGGGCTTTGGTGTTGAATGCTAATTTTTTAAAATTTTTTTTTGTTCTTTTGTCAGAATATCAACAATAAAATTAGTTTATTGGGGGAATTGTTAACTAATTTCTATTTATTTTTGGGTAAATCCTGTTTCAGGCTTTACAGGGTTTACTTTCCTTTCAGCACTAGTTGAGTATTTTCTTATTAAAACCTGTGGCGTCTACTTATATACGGTTTATATCTAACCATATTACCATCACTTTAAGCTATACCTCCAAAACAACCACGCATCCAAGCGTTCTGCGGTCTTCCGACCGTACGCCTGAGCTTAGTCGAGCCCATTTGCTTGATAATGTCATATGATGGCTAGACACGTGGCAAGTTTTCGGGAGGTAAAGTAGTGCGTAGATCTGTACACAAAGCCTATTTTATGAGCAGTTGCTTCACAGAATATAGTCGATCCGCGGTAGGCTTGAAGATACAGTCATTCCTAATACAGTAATACAGTGAATACTTGAGATCTGAGCCATTCATACTTACAACAGTAAATCACCTTTTATTTTTTTTTAGCGAACTGTTCATTGAAATGGCCACTTCGGCTTTAATATCTCTATATGAGTTTGGTGGTTTAGTAACATGAGTACACTGAGATGAATTACAATGAAGACTGCAGTAGTCTGCAAAGCAATGGATCGGGTTAGTAGTTAAGAAATAAGATCATTTATGTATAGCAAAAAAGCGTAGCTGTTATCACTGATCCTTGTGGCACGCTCGCGTTAATGCAAACTTCTTTTGGAAAGAAACCATGCACCACGATACGTATTCGTGTTTTATCAAGAAAGCTGGAAACCTAATTGATGAGCGTATCAGTTAACCCAAACGAGATGAGTTTAGAAAGCAAACACTCATACTAAACTCGGCCAAATACTTTTCAAAATTTAAAGCCACTATAACCGTTTCACTGGATCGATCTAATGTATTGTTGCAGAATAGATACAAACAGTCAATATTTCTATCTGGATGGTTGACTCTTACAGCAAGATAACGTAAATTACCATACTTATCAGTGTTGAGAAATTGATTGCAAACAAATAAGATTGATGCTAATCCATGGCCAGCAGCTTCTCTGAACTTAACTCCAGTTCGAAATGGAAACGTGAAGCACCTCCATCTAATTGGTAACCGCTGTTAAAAGAACTTGGTAACTTGTAAATGACACGTGAACAACATGGCAGATGCAGCTAAGCGGTCGCGTGTATTCTGTATAAATTCACATTTTATTCAAAATAAAAATCTAGAAAACTGGAACTGTGGCAGGACCTACAACAAACAAGCTATCATCATCAGCCAATCGCTGGAAAAAACGATAACGATAACACTTAGTGGTCCCGACAAAGTTTATTGAATTAAATAAATACTGATTCACAGTGCACCAAGATAACACTAATGTAGGTAATAAGAATCCAAAGAGAGTCTGATAGTAACTGTGCGGGCGTAGAGGAATATCTGAAGGTAACAATTATGTCTTTGCCATTCATATTTCGAGGTAAATGTATTGCGTCATTCTTCTTATATTCAATTAGGTATATCGTAATTCTTTTACTGAGTGGGCACTGCTGACTGCATGATTTGAGTTTGCATTGTTCTTTACCTACAATTTTAACATCCACTTGCTTGTTTTGAGTATATTCGTCGGTAAGAAACTGGTTTTACACTTATATCACTATTTAGCTACATAATCACATATTGATCAGTGTTTAGAGACTGTAGTATATTTATAAAATCTTCCCCTTTAAACCGCAAATTAAATTGTGTTTTTGTCTGTGATTGAACCATTGCACAAGCTAAAGGTTTTACGAAGTATTCAAATATTTCGTACACATTCTGTTTAGTAAGTATACTATACTGAATTATTGTTAGATTGAAACCAATTAAAAAAAATAATTTGAAGATGGTGAAAGAAATTAATTAATGACGTCGCTAGGTGACGTAGATATTTAATCTAAATTTAACAATCTCATTGTTGTTTTGCTTAACATCACTGTATTGACATACTTGGCAATGGTTATTAAGTAGCATAAAAATAAATTGTATTGGAAATGTTTATTACCAAATATATTCAATTTGTGACAGAAAGTAGAATTTTTTTAGAATATGGAAATACTCTGAACCTATGTGATTATTATTGCATATTACTATTATTTTGTGTTATATTGTATTTCCACGTGAAACTTTTCTTTTTATTGAACACAATTATGCTAACATCTCCCAAGTGAGAAAAGGATTATGAATCTAATTTGGTTACCTTTGTTACGCAGTTTATAACAATATTCGATTTTTTTTAGATATCGACTCCATTACATTACATTAAACTATAGCCTAAATTGATGTTTAATTATATACAAATGTTTTGATGTTTAATTATATAAAAATAGATTGAAATGATTAAGATACATGATTGAAAATTAATGCCTAGGTATCTAAATTTAATGTAAAGTTGGCAAGTTCAGTAGCAAATCCTTGCATGGAGTTGTGTATAGTGAAGTCATGGACAATAAAAATACATCTGTATCGTGGTCAAATTGTGTTGTTACAGAAAAAGAGCTACTGGAAGATGAAGAATTTACAGAGGGTCAGTGAGTTTACGCATGTAAGCACACATTTTGTTGTTATTCTAAATGTTCTCATGACAATTTATTTATTTACATGAATTAACTTTATTTACGTACACTTCACATAAAAAATATTTAATAAGATTTTACTTATAGAAGGTACATACTAATCATAGGTCTAAATACATAACTTGCGTCGCAGAAATAGCCCCACAAAAAGCGAGAAAACTTGCTACAGCTACCACTGACGTTGTTGTACCCGTAATTGTAACAATACTTCCAATTCCCATAGATAGAATAAATTGTGCCAAAAAAACCATGCTAGAAACAATCGCGACGTCAGTTCCTAATCCCCGAATGGGTTTATCGACAGTCTCAATTCCAGTATCTTGTTCGAACTAAAAAAAAGCAGTTTAAGTGATTTAAACCAAATGAATTACGTTCAGTACCTTTCCTAATGCGTGGTAATGAGCGATCAATAAATACGGCATAGTAAATAAAGTGGAGTACATTACTCCTGCTGTCGAACTGAATACAATTACGCCTATTTTGTGCTTTGTAAGTGCCATTAACAACATTCCTGTAGAATACACAACCAATCCTCCGATATACACACGTTTGGCTCTATAATGTGGAATTATTACAAAAGGTAGTTATGACCAATTAATTACCTAAATTTATTTATTAATTTTTCTATTATAAAGGAATAACATGCGCAAGACAATGAATACATCGACATTCCCCAACATCCAAAACGTATACCTTCTTCATATAATTGTCTACTCTCAGAACCTTCAATAGCCTAAAACGTCACCTTTAATGAACGAAATACTTACCATTCTAAACGAAAACTCACTGAAGGATCTCCGTGAAATACTGTTTCTCCTACAAAATCTGTGAAGTACAGAGAGTAACAAACGTGAGCCATCCAACAAAATAAGTTTGTTAGGCACAATATTCTAAGCGAGCATGGCATGTATATAATACTTTTTAAATACAACCCCAAAGATGCGTTAGGAGATGGTGCTATGCTCAAACGATGTTGTGTCGTAATCTTTATTCCATTAACTTTATCACCTTCTTCATCTCCTGAAGTAGAACTCATCTGAGGCACAAACTTTAATGATATGCAACAAGATAACGAGCATTTATTAAAACCTCGTCTTTTGCGGCTACTGCCCCATAGTTGACTTCGGTTGTGTGAATCATTCTTATTTCCTCACCTTTTGAATTATCATTTGGTGAATCAATAACTTCTAACAAATATAAAGGAATTTCTTTAAAACTGGTAACAGTATATAACACGCATATAATAAAGATTATTGTTATTAATGTAAACACAGCACGTACATTTCCCCCTAATAGTGTTCCTGTAAAACAGAAAACATTAATTAAACTTATATTAAGGGAACATTACATAACATAAACGGTTTTAACTGTAATTACAGTTAAACAATTAGGAATTGTAATTCACATAAAAGAGATGTTCAGTTTGTGTTCATGAGAAACAAGATTACATTAGATGAGTATCCAAATGAGGAGCAAAATACGATATACTGCCTTTGTTCTATTTTCGAACTGGGGCGTGAGATCAGTCTCTCTAGAATGTTAATTATTAAAGTAGTGGCTGAGCCATTCGTGATCATTTACCTTTTTCGTTCTTAGTCTATAAAAGGGGATAACATTCTTATTAGTGATAGGCGAAATTTAAGCCGTATCACTCTATGTTGCTTCAAGAATGCAAGAATTTTGTCTCCGCTTTTAAGAATTGGCTTCAATTTCGATAAAGAAGACATAAAAAGTAATTTAATTTGATATGGATAATAACCCCGGCTAGTGATATATTAAAAATTATTGTTTTAATAATTTTCCGTTGTTGCGTCTACGTGACTTGACTTTTAGAGGATAAAACTTTTTAAACTTCACGCGATAACTCAAACACGCTTTTGAATCGTTAAAATCTATGAATGCCGAAATGTTTCTAATATACCAAACCTTGCACCTCTTACTTTGAACAGAGTCGGTTAATGTGACCTAAAATAGCATTTTTCAATTTTGTGCTTTTAAACGTGTGTGTGATTTATTCCAAACCTTTAGTTTTTTATGTTGAATTTTAATAGTTCTGTGTCAAAACTCAAATCTGTTTCTAAGCTACTCATAAATGTTAATGTTAACCATTCGTTTATTCCCACAATCGCTTTATTAATCGTTCAAATTACTTAATCAATGATTTTTACCTTCTTATGCGTGAAGCCACTAAATAATGTGCGTTGTCGTCAAAATAATGCGTGCGCGATGTATGTGTGTGTGTGCGTGCCTGGTGCTGTGTGTGTGTGTGTGTGTGTGTGTGTGTGTGTGTGTGTGTGTGTGTGTGTGTGTAGTGTGCGTGTCGTGTCGTGTGTCCGTGCTGTGTCGTGTGCTGTTGGTGCCTGCGTTGTGTGTGCGTGGGCTGTGTTTTGTGGTGGTTAGTGCTGTGTGCGTGCGTGTGTGTGTGTGTGGTGTCGTGTGTTGTAGTGTTTGTGGTGTGGTGTGTGTGCGCTGTGCGTGCTGTGTGGTTGTCGTGTGTCTGTGTGTTGTGGTGGTGTGTGTTGGTGTGTGTGTGTGTGTGTGCTGTGTGCGTGTGTCTGTGCTGTGTGTGCTGTGTCTGTTGTGTTGTGTGTTGTGTCGTGTCTGTGCATGTGTCGTGCTGTGTGTGTGTGTGTGTGTGTGTGCGTGTGTGTGTGTGTGCCTGTGTGTCTGTGTTCTGTGTCGGTGCGTGTGTACTGTGCATGTGTGTGTGTGTCAGTGTGTGTGTTTCATGTGCGTGCGACGCTGTGCTGTGTGCGGTGTGTGCGTGCATGCGTGTGTGATCTGTGCGTGCTGTGTCTGTGCGATGTAGTGCCTCGCGATGACGTGTGCTGTGTGTGCGTACGGACCTCCGTCTATGTAACTGCTGTGTTTTGTGCTGCGTCACGTAACTTGAATATAGTTTAATGAACTTCACTTTGTATAGTTACGTTGTCGTGCGCATTACAAGACTTTGTATTAAGGTTTTAGAAAGGTTTGATGAACGTTGCATGCTGATATCAAATATTCAAGTAAGCTGTATGTATTATTAAAGTCGAATGCCTGCAGACGCATAATACATTTGTTAACGATACTTCTATGTACTTCAGTGTATTAATGTACATCCATGTACGAATAACTGAAAAATCATATGCATGTTCTTTAATGAAAACTATCATTTTAGTATTATTACTAACGAACTTTGTCTGCGATAAAAATTTTATTAAAAATCGTTTAGCAAGTATTAAAGTAACTGTATTAGCAAACAGATAGGATTTACTTTGGATATCTAAACAACTGTTTTCAACTACACTGTATTTTAATAAAGACTATTGCTATTCTGAGATAAATGTTTATTTTACTGAACGTTTTGTACTCATGTAATAATAATCAATATAATAAATAAAAATCAAATGGATTGATTATTATTAACTAACTTATACTACATAGACACTGCACATTTTTTCGAGATATGAAACGCACTTTCTAGATACTTTAAAACTGTTTAGAGATTTTATTAATGATTAACCGTATTCGAAGAAGACTATTGATTCTTTATATGAAACGTATATGTTTTATCGAAATAGTCATCCATAGGCTAGTATTAATAAAAAATTAATTACTCAATGGCATGAGATCAGGTTTAAAATTCTCTGCCAATCTTTACTCACTGTAATAAAAAAACTTATTAATAACTCTAAACATGTACTTATGATCTCTTTACATAGCCAGATTGAGATTTCGTTTTAGACGAAAACCAACTGTTTTAATGTTACACCCTGTATTTTTTTCGAAACGAAGCACATTTATTTACGTTTATATCAAAGTTTTGTTTAAAATGTTAACCTACAGTTTTAAAATTATTTAATACTTAATAATATAATATAAATAGTATTAGTTATAACTTTATATATATAACTATAATATATATTTTCATATATGCGTCACGTCTACTTTCCTCCGATTTAATTTATCTGAATTTATAACTGCAGTTGTTACTAACCAACGTATTTTAGCAATTTTTCAGAACAACATTTCGAACTTGTTTAACAAATGATTAACTTTATTTTAAACGAATTCAAATAATTTTAATTAGTTAATTCGGATTAGAGTCATTTAACGGCCATTCGTACAATCTATCACCATCTTTTCTTCCAAATGATACCATCTTAAAAATCGTTCTATCTTAACTCATTTCCAGTAAATGCAAGAACTCACTTTTACAATTTGTTAAGCATTTCTAGACGTTTAAACATAATTTGTTCACATCTATATGTTTGAAGCTTGTTTTAAATATTCTGCACCAATTCTTAATGATGCTTCTTGTATTTCGCCAATATTATTAAAGCATTACAAATTTATTTTAAAACGAATACAGAGTGTAATAATTTTCAATACAGTATTAAAATAATTAAAATATTAATAACATTAACAATAATACTTAACAATAGGTATTAGATTATAACTTTTGCCTTTTAACCACCAATTAAATTTTAAAGTGCTGCCCTTCCACCTCTTGACATTTCCTACACGGAAAACTTGTTTTTCGACATTCCTAAGCATGTCTAATGTAAATGCCGCTCGTATACGGTTTTCTAAGATGTTAAGTTCTTTAAAGTATTTTCACAACAATGAGCGTTGTGAGCGCACCATCTTGTTGATAATAAAGGTATTAATTATTTATTTCCAAGGTAATCCTGCCAAAAATTTTCAATTTCATGTTGTAAAACCAAATATCGTTCTGCATTTAAATGCCCTAAAAGAATCGGTCCCAAAGTACCAATTATTCCAGCCCATCTTGTACTCCAAATATCTTTAAAATTAACTTCCATATTCGGTGTTCATTTATTGACCAATATCTTGTATTTTGCCGTTGAAATTCCATTATTGGTAAATCTCGACTCGTCAGAATACAAAATAGAATTGCTAGGCTATTATCGGCATCGTTATGTTCCAAGAACCAGTTGCAATATTCCAGTCTTCAAACAAAATCTCCTCGTAAAATGTTGGTGAAGCTGGTACTTAAATGATTTGTATCCATGTTTCTTCAAGATCTTTCTTGCTGATTCTGCGCCAATATCTAATTCAAAGGCAATTTCCCTTGTGGATGCTGTGGGATTTTGAATGATATGCTATTACATTTTCTTCCGTTTGTTCATTAATAATAAAATGTTGTTGCAAATTATCTGGTTCTTGTCCATTTTTCTTATAAGGTAGATAATGTATTGTCTTGTAGGATGATGAAGACGCTCAGGATATTCTTGCCGATAAACTCGTTCGGTTTCCGCTGCATTTTGGCACAATGTCCATACATAATAGGCACATCAAACTGCTCACTCTTGGTAAACATTTTTGTTAATTTTATAATTAAACTAAGTACAAACATTAATTTAATTTTAAGTAAAATATTAGATTTATGTTAATAAACAACAACCTTTATTATTACCTGTCAAACTTTTAAATTTACCATAGTGTTTCCATGGCAACCTAGACACCTATTGTTTTCATGGCAACTCTGATGTGCTGTGACATAGGAAGTGTATTTTATTAATGAGTAAGACGTAAATATAAAATAAAAATGTTGTAAATCGAAAATGGGTAAAAATGACAAAACGTGTTATACGTCATTAAATTCGTTTTAAAATACTGCATTTAGTAGTTTTATGAAAGTGGTACGCTTCTATTTAATTTTTTGAGCTACGGCAAAATAAAGTTTAGAACATTCTAGTAAAAAGTTAACAAAGATAAAAGTGAGATTGCATTTTTCTGGAAGTGAGTTAAGTATGTAGAATGATTTTAAGATGGTCATGGCACTCTGGATGAGAAAATAAAATTCAATTTTAAAATTACATTTGGAAAAACTCGATTTAAATATTATGCAATCGGCCGTAAAATGATCTCCAGAATCCGAAAAACAAAAATATACAGGGGTGTCATTTAAAAATCAAAAGTTAAGGTCATTTCCGGTGAAACCGAAGTCAAATGCTTGTCAAAAATTCCTAAAATGACGTTTGGTTAGAGTAACAACCCTGCCAAGTTTCATTTAAATCGATATATAAATAAAAATGGCAGTCGGAAAGTGATCTCGTGGGCACCCGTATATGTATATTGAAATGTTAAATTGTATATTAGGTATTTATTAAATTATTAAATTATGATTATGGATCTCAATGGGGATAGGGTTCAAAGATTTTAATTGAAGATAATAAATTTTTTTGTATAGGAAATATCCTATACTAAATTGAATTTGACGTATAAAATTTGCTCTGAATAAGTTTTGCTTTCTAACGCATGCGTTACTGACTTTAAGTGTAAATAATTAAAACTGTCAAAAAAATGTCAAATAATTAAGAAATTTTAATGTTTGGATCAAAATGTGAAAATTTAGAAAAAGAAAAGGAAAAGATTTGCTTCACAGGTGTTTACACAGGTAAATAATTGAAATTCTTAATTAATAACATAAAACAAATATTATTTGCAGGGAAATACCAATAACAGGGTTATAAAAAATTTTAAAACTCACAGATACAATCCTTCCTGTCGATTGAATGATGTCTTCAAACTTCAGCTGGAGGCAGGCAATGTTCACTCGGATGTTGTTGTTGCTAATATCCAACTGCTATCTCGGTTCTCGAAGACACCAACCTCCAAACTTCAAGATGTTTTCCTTCCAAAAACGGCAACCTCCAAACACTTATTTACTATGGTAACTTTTATTAAAAGTGGTTTTAAATCTTTATGACTGATTTCGTTTAAAATGTATTATTAGTATGCAAGATTTTTGTTAACACAATTTTATTTTAGTTACCGAAAATATAATATTTATTTAAGAGGAATTGTCCGGATAAATAAAACAACTTTTCACCAAATAAAATGGAATTTAATTCGGTATATCAGAATTATTTTAAATCGGAAAACATGAAAACAAATTTACACAAAATCGTGACATCAATTAATCGTACAGCAATAATTTATTAACAACGACAGGTATCGGTGACCGAACTATTTAATTTTGACCGAAGTTATAAAAACAAGTGCTCTCGAAATTATTTGTACCGTAAACTTTCTCGACGAAATAAATTAGGTTAAGTAAACACTAAATTAGCAACACTGTTTTAATCTTTTCACTTTTTGAACAAAAACTGAGAGAGAATGACTTCCTGAGCTCTTGCTTTTATAGGTTTCTGGTTGCTACAGAAATTTCAATTTTTACAGCCATATTGCAAAATTTACAATGAATGTGATTGGCTAATCAAAATTAAGAATTGTACAAAATGGAATTTTGGCCGTAACTTTCTTATACATGGTCGGAAATGAAATTTAAAAACAGAAATGAAAACTATGTGAAATTTCGAATAAAAGGACACCGAATAAGCAATAAATCCTACCACTAATAAACGAAACAACTTAATCTAATCAAAATAAGCTACTAACTATACACACTTACAAGCTACACTAAAATTACTTGCGAAAATGGAATTCTGAGGACAATTTACATAAGAAAACATATCTTTTTAAATTCGAAACATTTACTTTAATGAAAATTTTAAGTTTTTGTAATTTGTCTAGAATTCAACTTAGATTTAGCAAATTTTTGCGGATAAAACGCTGTATCCTTATAAAAACTTATTTATATTGTGAAAGAACATCTATTATTTGCTTTAAGAGCAAAAACTAAATCTAATAATATGGAAAAAGTATAAAATTATGTGAAAATCTAAAATTTACAACGTAACCATACTTAAATTTTAAATATGAAATAAATTCATATTAAAAAATGTTTTTAGCACATAAAATGTTATGTTTAAGGTTTGTATAACTTGTCTTTATTGTTCACACTACTTATTTGCAATGCATAATGTTATTTAGTCTTGCATTGAAAATGTCTCATCGTCTAACACTGTTTTGGGATTTTACACTATAAATTGTACGGCACTATAAATGTTTGTATGCCAAAATGTTCTAAATGTCTTTCTTCTTGTGAATCATTTATTATAAGTTTTGTCACTAATTCACTAACAAAAATGTGTGCGAAAATTGTCTATACTATCCATATTATAACCCTTTTAACTAAATTTTTGTATTTCCTGCTTTTAAAAACTAAACATACCTTATCCCTAACATAATCCTAACTACATAGTCCATGTTTAAACACCTGTGAAATGTCTACTTGCCAAATTAACTTTGAAAAATTGAATTTTATTGTAAAATTGCACTACTAAAATGACTCTACGAAAATAATGATATTTAACATCTTTGACAATTTTGGTAGCAACAAATTGCTTTTTATGATGAAACCAAACTTAGCAAATGATATTCAGATCAATTTATACCAAATAAATTTATTTTAAACACATCGTGAACCATATTTATGTAAAATTGTGTCTCGCACTTGTATCGAGCCAGAAATTACCCCTTTTTATGACCCAAATGTCATGTAAGCTGTCCGATACTTCTATTACCTCTTTCTAAACATCTCAAATTCCCCAATTTAAGAATGAAGATATTTTGTACAAGAAAATATTAAGTTCTTTAATTGACCTACCTATTAAAATTAAATTTTGAAATAAGAATAACTTATAGAAGTATGAAAATTTTAGATTCATCTAGGCACCTCAATTTTATGTACATATTTACTTGCTACGCTAGGTTCTTCATTTATCAACACCAAATTTTCTTGTATAATGTTTATAACTTCTTGCTTGTAACCAATGTGATTGATATCGAATTGCTCATCCTTTATAATTCTTTCCACCTTCAAATACTGGATATGCGGTTTATATAAATTTAATCTTTTATTGTAGGGCTGTACCCAGTTTAATTCATCTTTACCAATTCTTATCTTCATATGTTGCGCATCGATAATCAATTTTAATTGCTTAATCAAATCCATTCCGATTATTAACTCCATTTTTAAATTGTTAGTTATAAACCATTGTGTTTGAAAAATCTGTTCCCCTACCTTAGCTTCAGTATGTAGCATCCTATTTATAGTGCTAAGCTTCTTATCCGTTGCTGCCATAACTTCTATTTTGTTTATTCTAATGATCTCATCTTTAAATAAATCGTTATTCTCTACGATGATTTTTTCCTGTATTAATGAAATTTCTGATCCGGTATCAACTAATCCTAATAAATTTAAATTCTTAATTCTAATGTTAACGAAAGGTAATAAAATGTTTGCAGTTTCTGGTTCTGAATTTTGTTCAATTTCTAAAAATTCCGTAGGATGTTGGTAGTTTGTCTTTACATTGTTGACAAGGAAGCTCGTATTTAAAAATTTTGAACGGTGATCTTGTCAAAGTCCTTTTGTGTGTTCTTTTCTTCGTCTTGGGATGCATGTACGATGGCATTGACCCAACTAATCCTTCCACAACTCGGTTCCTCCTTCTCTTCTCGTACCTGGATGTTATTCACCCTCCTATTCTGATCATCCACGATCTCTTGGTATGGCCTTCTATTTTCTTTTTGCATATCATTTCTACGATGATCCTTTCCTTCATTCTCTCTATTATTCTGATGCTCCCGTTCATTATCCTTGGCTTGATTGTTGGAATTAAATCTGTTCCTATCGTAGCCATTATTGTATCCACCTCGTCTTTGTTGGAAGTTGTTCCTCTCTCTTCCCGATCTATAATTGCCTTCCCTATTGTTGCCATTTTGGAAATACTCTCTACGATTATCAGCACGATGATATTGATTTTGATAATCTCTCCTGTCATTTCCATAATTCCTATTATAATTGTCTCTCCTATTTTCCTCTCTTTCGTGCCTGTAATTATATTCCCTTCTGTCATTTCCATAATTCCTAGGGTTAAATTCTCTCTTTTCATAACTGTTCTGATGCTGTTCGTACGCATCGTATCTTCTTAAAAATTGCAGTAGTGATGTTATATTATCTATATTTTGCAGAATAATGTTTTCTGCCACATTATTCTCCAGTTGCCTTGCTAAATATTGGACTATTTCTTGTTCATTCATCGGTGGTGTGAAGTATTTTGCTATTTGGTATTTCTTCATTACATAAATCTCCTCGAAGTGCCATAGTTTTTGTCATACTTGCCCTTGAAAATTCTTCCCTTATTACATTTTGTTGGACATCACTCCAATATTGTTTGGTAAATAATTCCTTGAAGTGCTTATAATCGGTACATTGCTCTTGTACTAAATTGTACCATAGTTCGGCATTCCCTTTAAGCATCTTTCTTACCAAACGCATTCTTTGTTTATTGTCCTTAATGTCATTAAAATATTCTTCTATATTTTTCAAAAATAGCATTGGCGATTCTTGCTTCTTGCCTTCAAATTTATATGGCATCTCTTGATTCCACATGCAATTATCCCAGCCGATTTGAAAATTTCGAGGTGTTTCACGTTCTTTCAACTCTTCTAGGTCATGATCGTGTATTCTTAATTTATTGCAAATTTCCCCTATCTGTTTCTTGTTCTCATCCTTATTCTTATCCACCTGAAAACATATTTGTTCGTGGATGTCATGTATCCTTCCTACTTTATCGTTTATTTCGTTAGAAGCCTCTTCTCTTAGACGGGTTTCAGTTCTAATATTCTTGTCCAACTTTCCTATCTTGTCATCTACCTCTTCCTTATTGTCGATAATCGTTCCCCATAACTTATCATTTTCTCGGTGCATGCTGTTACTTAATTCTTCCTTCGTTTTCTCCATTTTATGCACTAACTTCTCTTTATCGTTCTCCCACTTATTCAGTTGTCTATCGATACTTTCTTGTAGCCGTCTCATATCCTCCTTCCTTTCTTCCTCTGCTTCTTTCCTATTTTCTTCAAGCTTGTTAAATTTACTGTCAATATTTTCCTCTGCTTCTTTCTTGTCTTGCTTCCTATTTTCTTCCAGCTTGTTAAATTTACTATCAATATTTTCTTCAGCTTTTATCATGTCTTGCTTCCTATTTTCTTCGGCTCTCATTAGCATGGCGATTATCATGTCCACGTCTAAGGTTTTGCTTTCTCTAACTGGACTTCCCCCTTCTTGTTGTGCTTCAACATTCTTTTCAATATCCTCCATCTTTGTAACTAGATCCTGTCTTTTCTCTTTTACCTCAATATCTTTAGGTCCGTAAACTTTACCTGATCTAGTTACCCTACGATCTTGCATTCACTAGTCGTACTAACTAAATTTGCCCCTTTTTATAAAAATCCTAACACTAATGAACACAATAAACAATAAACAATAACAAATAACCATGAACGAAAAAATGAAAAACTAAATATCTATAAAATTTTTTTGTACTTTTATATCCAAAAACTTCAAACTAAATCGTGCCCACACGTTGCGGCGCCAATAAATTGTAATGTTAATTATGTTTAATAATATCAATATGGGGAAAGGGTTCAAGGATTTAGTTGAAGATAATATATTTTTGTATAAGAAATATCCTATACTAAATTGAATTTAACGTATAAAATTTGCTCTGAATAAGTTTTGCTTTCTAACGCATGCGTTACTGACTTTAAGTGAAATAATTAAAACTGTCAAAAAATGTCAAATAATTAAGAAATTTTAATGTTTGGATCAAAATGTGAAAATTTAGAAAAAGAAAAGGAAATGATTTGCTTCACAGGTGTTTACACAGGTAAATAATTGAAATTCTTAATTAATAACATAAAACAAATATTATTTGCAGGGAAATACCAATAACAGGGTTATAAAAAATTTTAAAACTCACAGATACAATCCTTCCTGTCGATAGAAAGATGTCTTCAAACTTCAGCTGGAGGCAGGCAATGTTCACTCGGATGTTGTTGTTGCTAATATCCAACTGCTATCTCGGTTCTCGAAGACCCAACCTCCAATCTTCAAGATGTTTTCCTTTCCAAAACGGCAACCTCCAAACACTTATTTACAATGGTAACTTTTATTAAAATGGTTTTAAATCTTTATGACTGATTTCGTTTAAAATGTATTATTAGTATCCAAGATTTTGTTAACACAATTTTATTTTAGTTACCGAAAATATAATATTTATTTAAGAGGAATTGTCCGGATAAATAAAACAACTTTTCACCAAATAAAATGAATTTAATTTGGTATATCAGAATTATTTTAAATCGGAAAACATGAAAACAAATTTTCACAAAATCGTGACATCAATTAATCGTACAGCAATAATTTATTAACAACGACAGGTATCGGTGACCGAACTATTTAATTTTGACCGAAGTTATAAAACAAGTGCCTAAATTATTTCGTAAACTTTCTCGAAAATAAATTAGGTTAAGTAAACACTAAATTAGCAACACTGTTTTAATCTTTTCACTTTTGAACAAAACTGGGAGAGAATGACTTCCTGAGCTCTTGCTTTTATAGGTTTCTGGTTGCTACAGAAATTTCAATTTTTTACAGCCATATTGCAAAATTTACAATGAATGTGATTGGCTAATCAAAATTAAGAATTGTACAAAATGGAATTTTGGCCGTAACTTTCTTATACATGGTCGGAAATGAAATTTAAAAACAGAAATGAAAACTATGTGAAATTTCGAATAAAAGGACACGAATAAGCAATAAATCCTACCACTAATAAACGAAACAACTTAATCTAATCAAAATAAGCTACTAACTATAACACTTACAAGCTAACAAAATTACTTGAAAATGGAATTCTGAGGACAATTTACATAAGAAAACATATCTTTTAAATTAAACATTTACTTTAATGAAAATTTTAAGTTTTTGTAAATCTAGAATTCAACTTAGATTTAGCAAAATTTTGCGGATAAAACGCTGTATCCTTATAAAAACTTATTTATATTGTGAAAGAACATCTATTATTTGCTTTAAGAGCAAAAACTAAATCTAATAATATGGAAAAAGTATAAAATTATGTGAAAAATCTAAAATTTACAACGTAACCATATTAAATTTTAAATATGAAACTTCATTTTTAGTATTATTACTAACATATCTCAGTTATACAAAATTTTATTAAAAATCGGTTTACAAGTAAAGATACACTATAGAGAACGCGAAGGAACCCTTTGCTGCTATCTCAAAAACTGTTCCAACATACAGACTTTTATTATAGTGATTCTATTCTAGATAAATTATTTTAATGAACGTTTTGTCACTTCATGTAAATAATAATCCAATTATATAATAAATCAAAAATCAAATGGCTTGATTATCTATTAACTCACACGCACACGCACACGCCCACGCATACACAAACGCAAACGCACACTTTGTCTAAAGCGATAACTTTAATACTGTTTAGGCAGGTTATTAATGTTAACACCCTGTATCTCGAAAACGAAGCACTATTAGACTTACGTTTATATGAAAGGTATACCGTTTTTATCAGAAAAACATCAAGGTTTAGTATTTTAATAAAGAAACTTAATTGACTCAATTGGCGTAAAGATCAGGGTTTAAAAGGTTTTTCTGCCCCTTGCGTTCTACGTCACTGTACATAATAAAAAAGTACTAATAAGCTACAAACATTGTACTTTATGTCCCTCTTTACTATACCAAGATTAAGATTTCGTTTTGGAGATATATGAAAAACCAACCGTTTCTTTGTAACTTTCACACCCTGTATCTCGGAAACGAAGCACTATTGGTATTACGTTTATATGAAAGTTTTGTGTTAAAATGATTAGACCTATCAGTTCTTGAAGTTACGTGTATTTATTCTTATATATATATATATATATATATATATATATATATATATATATATATATATATATATATACAGGTGTTACAAAAAGGTTGGGCTGGCTATACGTTTTTGGATTTTATGGAAAATTTTGAAAAAAAAATCAAGAATAACTTTTTTTCGATTTCTGATTCATTTAGCCGCTAACCGCCATTTTGTATTTTTCTAAATAAAATTATATCTGTGTTGTTTTTTAAGATATTTTCATAAAAATTGGTACACGGATGTATCTTACAAAGACACAACATAGGAAAAATATTCATTTACGTAATTTAATTTTTTTCAAAATGGTGGGCATGTCAATTTTTTAACGTGGAATTACGAAAAAACCGTAGCCCAAATGAAAATTTTACAAGAGACTAAATAATTTGTAAATTAATTTATCTTCCTTTGTTGCAATCGGTTAAGAAATAAGGAAGATTGTAGTTTTCACGTTACGCGTTACTAGTTAATCGCGGTGCGGGAGTAATTCAAACAACAAGTAGGCAGCAGGCTTTGTTCGCACAAGAAAGGACGTGGTCGACAAATAAATAAATACAATAGCGTAAATAATAATAAATAGCATAAATAAATAAATACAACTGTCACTGCAACAATCAATTTATTTACAAAGGAAAATAAAATTACCTTTTCAGGCTAAATTTATGTTTTACTAATTAAAAAAACAACTATTCAAACTTTCACAACAAAGTTCGCGATCGCGGGGACTCAGCTAGGTCGCTATTACTGATTTATTTGAAATTTATCTAAGTAAGGTTAGTAAGGCATTTAGTATAAACACATTCAATGTCACTTTATTAAAATTCCGGTATACTGTTATCTAACCTGCTACATTTTCAATACAATGCCGCAACAATGAAAACATCTGATAATAATTAACGAACAGCTGTTAAATGTAAACGAAACAAACGCAT
Source organism: Vesta saturnalis (assembly GCA_036346205.1). Taxonomy (NCBI): domain Eukaryota; kingdom Metazoa; phylum Arthropoda; class Insecta; order Coleoptera; family Lampyridae; genus Vesta; species Vesta saturnalis. The sequence continues at coordinate 3,088,540 of JARFJB010001942.1, forward strand.
TACTACCAGTGACAGTTCCCGTGTTGACTTTTATCTTTAGGGACATTTAAAATCCCTGGTCTACGCTATATATATATATATATATATATATATATATATATATATATATATATATACAGGGTTTTCAAACTTAAGTCTGCACTATTGCTAACTTTCTTATTAATGGAGCTACGAAGTCGGTTAAATTAGCAAAGTAGTGTGTATTTTTACGCTGATTACGATGGTGGAAAAAGAAAAACAGTTGAAAATCGCATTCTCGAAAAATCGACTAAAACATACTTTTTTCTACTGGAACACCCTGTATAAAATATTCTCAGTCGATAGAGAATTAAATTCTTTGGAAACTATGACCATTTACTTTGCTGTCATGCAAAGTTTGTACCAACGGTTGCCTACTTCACTACCTGAAAGCAAACAATTATACTATATTCAACGTAATTTAACGCCGTTCTATCACAATGCTTTGGCACTTACTGAGGCTACTTCCATAGCACAATTAATGGCTTTAGGTAGACGAATCGAGCAGAATAAATATTCTATCGATTCATTTAAACCTTCATTTTATGAGAAAACTGCTAATTTACTCCAACCTAGTCTACCTTACGTGAGTTATTCATGGGATTCTTCTATCACCTCGAATATTGGGCCTAAATAGGCTCTCGTAGAGCCAAAAGTTACTAGTTGCCAGTTCTCCTAAACCTTCGTCTACTTCTTCTACCCTTCGTTGTTGGAACTGTTCTAGTAGTAGAACTAGTAGAAGTAAAGTGGAACAGTGTGCTCCACTTACTTTCCTTACTCCTCGTGTTAAACCTACTAAGCAAGTGTTGTGTACTGACAGTGGGCCCTTTGCCTCGATCTCCAAAGGGACATGCTTGCATACTGGTAGTAGTCGATTGCTTTACTAAATTTTCCATTTTCTTCCCTTTCCGTAAAGCTACTGCTTCTATTGTTTGCCGCCTAATCGAAGATAATACTTTCCTCGTTTATGGTACTCCACAGCACATTTTTGGCGACAATAGTGTTCAATTTCTCAGCAGGGAATTTGCTAAGCTTTGTTCAGAATATCGTATCATGATCTTGCTTAATGCCAAATACCACCCCCGGGATAACAATTCCGAGAGGATCAACATAGTACTGAAAGCCATTATCTCTTCCTACATTACGCAAAACCAGATCAAATGAGACGAGAACAAAAATTGGTTGTGCTGCTAGGTCTGCCAAACATGACGTGATCGGGTGTTCTCCTTGTTTTGTTCTCTTTTGACGTGATTATTCGCTTTTGGGAGACCTACAAGGTCCTTTTGTTCCTAACGATGTTACTTTGTCGGATCCTGACGGCAAATTCACTCTTCGGTTTGAGACTATTCGCTCGAGGATCGTCAAACAATTAGCGAAGGCGTATAACTGTCGCGAACAGCATTATAAATTGAATGACAAAGTATTGCGACGAAATATCGCTTTGTCAGATGCCTCACGGCATTTTAATGCTAAACTAGCCTCTAAATCTACTGGCCCATATCAAATAAAAACCACTGTTTCTCCCTGGACTTATGAACTACAGGATGATGCTAGACAATCGCTAGGCGCTTATCATGTCAAACTTGATCATACTGCCTATTCCTCTACGTCGGATCTGACGCCATGGTATATGTCGCAAACCTTCATACTACGAATATCTCCTTCTCCGTCGACGCAAGAGGCGTAAATACGTACCTATCTCAAAAGACTGCGCTGTAGATACTGATTAGTGCTTGTCTTGGTACATTCTATCTTATTGTCTACTCTCATAAACCCTTTCTCTTGTTCTCTGCCTTACATACATTATCTTTTGGGCGGTTGGTGGGGTGTGAAGGTCTTAGGTACTTGTTTAAGGATACACTCACCACATTCTTCTCGTTCTTCGAGTGTAACCCCTGCTCGAAGATCAGAGTCCTTCAATTCTATCTTTTTGCTCTTTCGGGTGGTTTTCTTAGCACGACTGTCTGTGTGTGCCGGGTTTGGTTTGGGGTTGGGTATTTTTAGGCTGGCGGCCCTACAGTCCGTTTGGGGTTGGAAACAGTGGCGTAACCCGCCCAGTATGCATAGATGAATAAGTGACTTACTTACCCAAACTCACAATCCTATTGCTTGCTTATGTCTTATGTAAGACATTACAGAGGTTTCTATTCTATTCTATTCTAGTCCGACAACCATAAACACATTTACCCTGGAGGTTCGACAACTATAAACACAATTCTATAAACCCTTGAACCACTCCTTACTTTTATAAACTGTTGCATTAACTGGAAATCGCATCACGTCGATACCTACTGATATCATTCTGGATAATCCGAACATCTGTAATCAAATGATACGACAGGAAGATTCAAAGCTAAGTCAAAAATTATCTTTACGCTTTTGTGAATAAGTACTTTTAATACTTCACCTCTTTGTGAATGCAAAGGTATTTGATTACGGTTTCCTAATAGTGAAACTTGTACATACACAACTATGTATATATATATATATATATATATATATATATATATATATACATACAGTGTGTCCAAAATTGGTCTGTGCAGTATTGCTATCTTGGAAACTATAAGAGATCGAAAGACGGTTAAATGGAGAAAGTTTTAGAGAATTTTGAGCCCATAAAAATTCCATTCTGAAATCAAGGCTATCTCAAATATTTTTCAAAATATTCGAAAAACTGAAAATCGACAATTTTTATTTTTAGCTATATCTCTTTTATTTGAACAGATATAAAAAAATAAATTACACTTTGCCATTGCCACTTTTTATCCTCTATTGGTTGGTGACAGAAAAAAATTAATCCGACGTTTCGTCGATTAGAGACCATCATCGACTTTATTTTTTCATATGGGGCGGAAATGATTCCTATTTTTATACTAAATCCAACGATGTATAGCACTTAATGATAATTTGACGTTTCGACCCTCATTCTTGACATTTCCAAATATTTCTTTTTTTATGAAACATTTTTGAAAAAAAAAACTACTAAAGCAATTTATTCTGCAAATGTACATTTATTTCAACTCATAATTCATAATAGGACGTTTCGACTCATCAAAAGCATCATCAAGTAATCTATTCGTAGATAACTATTTATTACGATATCGAAAAAGCCTTTCCAAACCTTGTCTTAAACAATGACAGATAAATAACTCTTTTATTAAGTTTAAATTTACGTAAACACCTAACAATACATTTACTTCAAGTGAAAATATGTGAAAAATCCTATTAAAACACTTATGTTATCTGTCAAAAACTACAATAGTTTCTCACATTTTAATGAACATTGTTTGAAAATGGCGTTAAATTATTCTAACGAAGAAAATTTTGATATATTAGCGTGCTATATCAGAAATGAAAGAATAGCTACCAGAGCTAGTGATGACTATTTTCAAATGTACCCCGAAAGAAGACAACCTGGCAGAAATAATTTTAATAATAGAATTTGGAAGTTTTGAAAAACCATGTTCAAAAAAGTATGCGATCGATAATGAGAATCGTAACGGAAACATTTTGGAATATTTTGACGAAAATCAATCAATAGAGGATAAAAAGTGGCAATGGCAAAGTGTAATTTATTTGTTTAATCTGTTTAAATAAAAGAGATAGCTAAAAACAAAAATTGTCGACTTTGTTTTTTTTGAATATTTTAAAAATATTTTAGATAGCCATTTCAGAATGGCATTTTAGTGGGCTCAAAATTATCTAAAACTTTCTCCATTTAACTGTCTTTCGATCTCTTATAGTTTCCAAGATAGCAATACTGCACAGACCAATTTTGGACACACTGTATATAGGAAACCGTAATCAAATACCTATCTTGTTCCGTATAAATACTTCTTAGTGTTGTACGTTTTTTCGTGTCTCGAGTTTTGCGGAAAGGGTTACATTTTTGTGAGCCTATTTAAAAACTCGTGGTGGCCTCTCTCTTCTCTACCTCTTTTTTATGTGCGTGCTCGAATTTATTACGGGTATTCTACCAAAATTGACACATCAGCGTCTGACTACGTTACAATTTATATGTCTTAGATAATAACAATCAGAAGCACTCAAATTGTCTAGACCAAAATCAGAACTAAGATTACATCTTATTTAAATTTTAAACAAATTGCATTGACGTTCAAATCGAAATCTTTGTTTTGGTATATTAAAGCATTGTAAAATAACATTTAATATATAACATTAAAGTTTACAATGCAAATAATTGAACTCAAGTATATACCTCTTTACCTTTATTCAAAGTTTTAAGTATGTAATACCTATATGAGATTCAGATATAACTAATTAAAACTAGAATAAATAAACAGAAATGATTTGATATAGGTAATACACATCACAAATAGATTAAAATTCCAAAATTATTACAGAAATAATTACAGAATGCTTTTAATAAGACAATATCATGTATTAAGCATATTCGTACAATATTATTAATACTTTATGCATTTAAGAACAAATCAACCTGTATGTAGATAAGATCTTGATTCATCTCCCCATACTGATGTTATACACCTACATGTCTTTAAATTGACTTGATTGTGCCTTAATATATGTATTTGACAATTATTTTAAATATCTTAGGATTTATGCTAATATTACCGGAAAGGAATAATCACAGTGATAACATAAATCAACTGAATAAAAAATGTTTCACAATTAAAATCCTAATCTTTATAAACGTGTATTTTATTTGGTTTCACATTTCGACAATAATTACAGTTATCGCCCTTAGTAGATGATGATACTTTAAAAACTGGTGTCGAACACGATACTACCTTCCAACCTATAAAATGGAATTTAAAAGAAATGGAATAATTTCACTTACATCTTTTTAAAGATAATTATGCAACCTCCTTTATAATAAGTTCATTATGAAAATAGCCTTCAATGTAAAAACAAAAACCATTATCTATGTCAAACAGACGTTTAAAACTTCATGACAGACAGAGGTTAATAGATATCGAGGTGCTAAATTAAAAAATGCAGAGAAATGAAATAATTTTAATTATAATTTTTGTAGGATAACTATGCAACCTCTATTTTATACGTTCATAACGTTAACAGGCAACATTGTAAAAACAAAAACAGTAATGTATTTACCTTTGAACTCATTCATTCATAACATAAAATTATAATAATATAAATACATATTAACTTAAAAAAAAATTCAAAGGCCGCCCGTTTCTATAAGACATCAATAATGCAGTATAACTATTTGCGTTCATATTTAATTAATTTTTAGACCTACCTTGCGTTATATTAAGAAACTTTATAAAGAAAAGCTATGTAAAATTAAATTTTCTTTAAAAATTATGTCTACACTTTTTCCTATAAAATTAATCGTTATTCAGATATTGAAAATACCTGGTGTGAAACACCACACGACCTTCCAACCTACAAAATGAATTTAAAAGAAATGAAATAATTTTAATAGAAATTTTGTTTGGATAATTATGTAAAGTGTTTCATAATAAGTTCAATAAGAAAATAGGCAATATTGTAAACGCAAAAACAATAATCTATGTCACGTTTAAAACTTCATGTCAGACAAAGGTTAATAGAAAACTAGACGCTAATTTAAAAACGCACACACACGCGTGCGAGCGCACGTACACGCACACGAAAACGCCACGCACACGCACACGTACACGCGGGCGTACACGCACACGCAAAGGCACAGCGACACGCACACGCATACGCGCACGCACACGCATACGCATACGCACACACACGGACACGCACAGGCATTCGCACACACGCAAACACACACACACACAAACACACACACACACACACACACACACACACACACACCACACAGACACACGACACACGACAGCACACGCGCACCGCGCACACGCGCGACGCATACACATGCACACAGACACACACAATACTCCCCTCCTACACAAACACATAACACATAAACACATAAACACAAAACACATAACACATAAACACATAAACACATAACACATAACACACGCACGCGTCCGCACGGACGCACACACACCCACCCACACCCGCACACATACGCGCACACACACGCACACCCGTACGCGCTCGCGCACGCACACGCACGCGCACGCACACGCGCACGCACACCACACCGCACGCGCACGCTGCGCACGCACGACACACACACACACACACACACACACACACACACACACACACACACACACACACACACACACACACACACACACACACACACACACACACACACACGCACGCGCACGCGCACGCGTACGCGCACGCACACACACGCGCACACACGCACGCACGCACACACGCACGCGCGCGCACGCACGCACGCGCCCACGCACGCCCGCACGCATGCGCGCACGCGCGCGCGCACGCAAGCACCCACTCACCCACACAAACACAAAAAACTGTTAAAACCTATGTAATCGTTTGCCTGAGTGCAAAAAATAACATATATGTGTTACTATGAAACTCCGAAATTTGGCTAATGTCAACATTCTCCGGTGTGTCAGCATTCGTCTAGGTGATTGGAGTATGTCCGAATTATTTGCCTAACACCATTATTTTTAGCTTACACCGGCGAGGTCCACAATTACCGTGAACTGATGTGCATGTTGAAAAGAAACATTTTTTAAAATTTAAAAACACTTTTTTATCATATGTTTTTAAAATAGAACATATGGGAGAAGTTTCCATTAAACATAACTAAATTATGATGAACTTAAAATAAACAGGGCATTCCAAATCACGAAACAAAAGAAGAATAATGTAAAAAAAATAAAGGTAAACATACATTTTAATATAATCTAAAAAAAGGAGTAAGAAAAATGTATGTGATTAACTTATAGAATCTTATCTCATCATCTTATCAACCCTTGCGTAAATCTGAGAAAACATCAACGCACTTCGGGCTGGAGCTGGACAACGGCTGATGAATGTTAAGACGTCGTTTTCGACCCTCACCGAAGCTCATTTGTGTTTGTCGACAAATACTGGTCAAAGTCCGAAAGTATTATAAAATTAAGAATTGTTCGGAAGCCAAATACCATTCTTCCCCAGGTATGTTGTAACTCTTGGGATTCACCCGCGAGGTACAATTTGCACCACGGGAAAAGATGCATTTCTATCCCTTGATGTATTATATACTATTTTTATCCAAGATAGACCCTATATTATATGTACTTCAGTAAATACACATTAGATATTTTCTAACTTTGTTCATAACTCATGGATTGTCACATTCTTGGTGATGTGCCTTTGTATTAGTTCTAGGCCATGCAAAACGAAATCTATATAATAGCGAGCTTATGAAAACTACTGTAGAAACTTACGTAATGCAAGCAAATGATTACTGCAACTAACCATTATTTCACAAAGCTTCATAAATGAGTATTTTGGTAGTTCAAACTTAATACCAGCCAGCGCATACTAATTTGAAACATCTTAATAAAATATGTAAGTATTTCAGATTTAATTACATTAAGTGATTTATAAGAGTAATGTCATTGTGTAAGACATATTCAAGGTTAATAATATCCACTTTATCTATATTTAATAATTTTAAAGTTAAAAAACTTTATCAAAGGTATGGTGACTAGTACGAGTATATCAAAAAGACTAGAATTTAGACGTGTTTGCAATTATGTATTTTTTGTTATCTGTAATGATGGAACTTACTTTAGTAGAAAGTATGATATTGATTGTAATAGTTATCCTGTTATTTTTACGATATTTTCTTGCGTTGTTGTTTTTTAATATTAAAGTCCAAAGTATTTTGATTTTTAAGTTAAAAAAAAAGTAATGAAGTTGAAGTACCAAGGAATAAAAGATCTTCATATTTTAATAGAATTACAATTAGAAATCGTAATCAACAATAAATGGTCTTACCTATCATTGTAACGTCCCAATTAATGCCACCAGTTGCGTATCCTAAAAAACCACCTAACCCTGCCATTATTGTAAATGTGCTTAAACCTCTTGCATGATCCTCTAAAAAAAGAATTGGTGCAATATAATAGAAAACGTATAAAAATCGTTATATTTAATTTCTCATAAAAAGATTACATAATACGAGTATATATTTACTTTGAGATATTGGTTTTTGGTTCAATTTGGTTTAAATCAATTTTGGGGGAGATTTTAAATACAGGGTGATCAACTTATACTCCGGAGTTCGATAACTCCGTTACTTTGAGAGTTACGAAAAAAAGTTTCAAATAAAAGTTATTCATAAAGTTAAGCTGCACATTTCAAAATTATTTAATAATATACAGGGTATTTCATAAAGTCACAGCATATCAAATTTATGTTTTTTTTAATGGAACACCGTGTATATTATGTAAAATTTTAATTAGGCTCATTTTTCCTATTCCAATGAGAAAAGTTTTTACTACGTTCTACAGAATACTTTTAAAGAAACGGTGTCAATGAAACAATCGTCGAGTGATGAAATACTAGTTAAAAAGTTTAGGTTCACCCTCCTGATGACGTGTGTGGTCTACAAAACGATTGTCGGTTGCTGAAACACAGTGTTTCGGTAAAGTGCAGGTATGTATTTTACTCAATCTACAATGTTTTAATGTCCAGATCAAAACTTTGTTACCTAAATATTATTTTGATACTCATTTTTTTAAGAATTTTGTTTCATTTATTATTCTTAGTCTCTGTTATACCTGGTTTTGATAAACAATTTGTGGTTTTATTTGCAATAGTTTATACTTGATGTATGTTTTTTTACCGGACAATAATAGTATTGATTAAACTTACAGTATTTTCAAATAATACATTACAGTCATGAAAAAAATAAAAATTTGAAGTTATGCCAAAAATGTTGCTTTTGTTTTTAAAAATCTAAATAAATCATTAACTGTAATACAGGGTGTCCCAAGATATTTGGACACATTTTGATCATGAATGCTGCCTAAACGGAAAACGATAGAAACGTGTAGTTTTCACTGGTGTACTTGATTTAGCCCAAAGTTTTATTTTAGCTATAAAATAATTTTTCCCACGAATACAAGGTGTTTTAAAAAAATTGCCATTTTTTAAAGCGAAAATAATGAAGTTTTTTAAATATTATAACACCCTGTATATTTTGCTGTCATCTTGAAGATGTAATCTTCTACTTTCTAAAAATGTATAATATGGTACTATTTACTCCAAAAACAAAAGAGTTATGTAAGTTTTTATGCACCGACTGCATACATTTTAATCAGCACAGTCAGATACAATTTGCCAAAAGTTTTAGGTTTTTTAAATGAACAACCCAGTATATTTAGACAATAGTACCTTACATAATACTTTCTTTTACAGTGACGTCATTGACCTCTTCCAGAGCCCTTTGAATCCGAGCAAGGGCATATTTTTATAATTTTTGGTTTAGAAGCATTAATCAGCAAAACGTATATCTAACCTACGTGTATACAGTAGGTGTACCTATATAAACTTATATAACTATTTTGTTTTTGGAGTAAATAGTACCATATTATACATTTTTATAAAGTAGAGGATTACATCTTCTAGATGACAGCAAAATATACAGGGTGTTATATTTAAAAAACTTCATTATTTTCGCTTTAAAAAATGGCAATTTTTTTAAAACACCTTGTATTCGTGGGAAAAAATTATTTTATAGCTAAAATAAAACTTTGGGCTAAATCAAGTACACCAGTGAAAACTACACGTTTCTATCGTTTTCCGTTTAGGCAGCATTCATGATCAAAATGTGTCCAAATATCTTGGGACACCCTGTATTTGGGTATAGGGAATGCTTAAGAAGAGTAAAAGTATTTATTAAGTACTTTTCAGAGATGATATAAAATAGAGGGTGTTCCATTTAAAATAACCGAAATAATTATGGGTGTGAGTTTTGGATCACCCTGTACAAAAAGTAAAGGTTATCACAAAAGTGATAACTTTGAACAAAATCAGACTATCACGAAATTATTTTGCCCATGAGAGATTAGCCCCCAATTGTTTATTTTAAATAATATAGGGTGACGATTTCATTAGGATTTTCACATAAAAATGGCCATATCTTTAAGAATACTCTGTAGAACCTAGTAACAACCTTTATCAATGGAATAGTAAAAATGATCCTAATTAAAATTTGACATAATATACAGGGTGTTCCATTAAAAAAACATAAATTTGATATGCTGACTTTATGAAATACCCTGTATATTGTTAAATAATTTTAAAATGTGCAGCTTGACTTTATGGATAACTTTTATTTAAAACTTTTTTTCGTAACTCTCAAGGTAACGGAGTTATCGAACTCCGGAGTATAAGTTAAACACCCTGTATGTAACAAAGTTTAAGCACTTAAGCTTTAAGCGTTTCAATAGCGATTGCTGCTATCATAGTTAGTAAAAAGGGCCGCGTTCGGAAATGCCAACTAATTTATGAAATATAAAAACGAAAAGAAAAAGTCTTCTATAATAATAAAATAGTATAAAAGCCTACCATTGATTGCTATAACGATTAATAATCAAATCGTCATATACAAGAAATTCCAAAACACTCTCTATGGACAAACCAGAAATGTTTTATTACTACTTAAAAACTACACAAGTGTTTTGACACATTGAAAGAAGAATGTATACATTTAATTAAACTAAACTTTGACTATGTATCGCTTATGGCATTGCCCGTAATAGCTTTTTCAACACAGTTTAATAATATTTAATCTATTAACGATTTAGTTATTAATCGTGACTAAAACTCATATAATATTCACTAATCTTTACAATTATTGCAGTAGGCTTACTCCTTTGCGTTTTCATATCTAATAAAGTTGTTGATAAAACAGACAAATTTCTAATACATTGCAATTGCAATTTTTAGCGAGCTAGTTAATGTACCAGGGTGTATTGATATCTAGTTAGCCGTGAATGAAGAAAACGTTGAGTTACCTTAGTAACGAAGAATAACTTATTTAGAAGTATCAGTGTAAACTTTCACGTCAAAAAGTCAAACCAGAGTTGAGCAATAAAATTTGAAAAAAAGGATCTCGACCGAAATTGTGAAAATTGAAAAATTGGAGTATCGAGCCGGCATCAATATGCTTAATACCCTTGGCGATCAATGTCCTACGTATGCGACCGTGAAAAATTGGATTGCAAGCTTCAAAAGAGGTAAATTTTCCATTGAAAAAGAAAACCGATCGGGAAGGCAAGTTTCTGTGTCCACCCCCGTAAATATCGATGCAGTTCATGACATGATTTTATCAGATTGCCGCGTCGAATTGAGCTAAAACGAATATCTGAGGAACTGAATATTTCATATGAACGAGCCCATCATATAGTTCACATCGATTTGAACATCACGTTCGATCTATGCTCAGTTTGAAAAAGATGCAAACTTCTTAAACCATGTTGTTACTGTGGATAAAGCAAAGCAGCAATCGATAGAATCGAGACACTCTGGTTCTCCAAAGCCAAAAAAATTTGGTGTTCAAAAATCTGGTGGAAAAGTTCTTGCTTCAGTTTTTTGGTAATCATGATTGATTTTCTGGATAAGGGTAGAACAATAACTGGAAATTATTATTCGACGTTACTGATCACTCGACGAGAAAAAAATTATGGAGAGAAGACGCGTAAAGTTGTCCATGGGTATTTTGTTTTTACAGGACAATACCCCTGCACACAAATAGCATATTGACATGCAAACAATTCGTGATTTAGGGTTCCAATTACCCCAACACCCCCCTTATTCACCAGATCTAGCTCCATCCGACTATCATGTCTTTCGTCAACTGGAAAAATTCTAAAAGGTCGTAAATTTTCTTCCAACGAAAAGGTGATAGAAGCTGTGGAGGCCTGGTTTACAGAGCAAGATAATATTTTCTTTGAAAGATCTAGAGGCGTTGCAGCTTAGTTGTAATAAATGTATCCAATTAAGAGGACAGTAGGTTGAATAATAAAATACTTTTCCTCGCTATGTTTATGTAAAACTAAAATTTCAGTAAGCGCTTTTCTGGGTAACAGTTTGATCACACCGAAAGTAGATCTGAGCTAGTTTTAGTGTATACGATAGTAATAAATGCGTTAGGTGTCATGACCCAATACAGATTCTTGTAGAAAAATCATACACCCTGGGTATTGACATGTATGTACAAACACAATTATTAAAGTAATAAAGCTTAAATTTTCAATTTTAATTCGTTAACATGTATAAACATGCAGAACAAGTTACAAACTGTTTAGCAATGTCTCAATAACGTTTGGACATTTGTTTCTTTAGATAGAGGATAAACTAACCATTTATACTGTAATTTTTTGAAATAAGTTTGTTTATTTACATACGCCAGATTTTCCAAAATTATTGTCGCCGAATGATTGGCATTACTTAAAGCTATATTAGTCATTAATTCTTACCAGGAAGTGTAACATCGAGTAAATATGCTCGTGCAGGACTTTGGCATGCATCAGCATCAAAGTCTAATAAAACAGTTCCAAGTATCGTGAAAAAAAGTCCCCAAGGATGATATCCTAATTTCAGTTCCTCTTCACTTTCACTTATCGTATCATTACGTTCATAATTTAAAGTCGATTTTCTGTGTGATAAAACAGTTTGATACGTAACATTTTTGCAGGTGGAATATCACCAGCCAGATACCCAAAATATTCACCATTAGGTACAAGTAACAAACCTAAATAAAATGTTAAACAGTAAACAATAAAACGGTTATTGACGTACCAATCAATACACCTATTGACATAAGAATTATAAACGGTCTCCTTCTTCCAATCTTAAGTTGACATCTATCACTTATAGAACCTAGCACCGGTGTTAGAAAGAATCCTACAAGAGGAGAAAGTGCCCATACTAGTGTCATATATTTATGATCTACTCCAATTTTTAACAAGGTGGGTGAAACAAAAGCAGTTTCAGCAGCGTAAGAAAATTCAATTCCCATAACTGCTGCTGACACTCGTATTAATTCTTGACGAGTTTTTCGTCTAAATTATAAATTGTTACAGACAATATTTAAAAAACAAGTTATTCTTACCTATACAGGTGTGCATATTCTTTTTCTTCCTTATCGCACGTGCCTATTTCTTGTTCATTTTGTGATTGATTAAAAAAGTAATTTTTTAAACTAGTTAATAATCCATCTGGATGCTGTTCTTTCCACGACTGCCAATTTTCGAGAATAGAGTCACGAAAATAATGTATTCGTCCTAGGAAGCCTTCGTATTCATACAATTTTTGCGTCATTATTTAACCGTCTTTTTTACATTATTGTTTAATGGTTTATCATGCGTGAGTTTAATCGAACTAAGAATGACATATTTATCGCATAAATTCACACCACCACTAACAGAGAAAGTCTAGCATCTCTAAGGATTTGCCGCACAATTTCCTCGCATTGTTTGTTTCAAAATGTTCTGCGCAACCCCTAAAACTTCACGACAATTTTACTTCTTATTATAACTTTATTACTGTTATTTGAATTTTAATTATACTGATGTTATTTCTCTTGTACACTGAAACAAAATTTCTGGTTACAACTAGAGCCTTACTAAGCAATAAAATTTAATACTCTAGGGAGGGTAATTTCTGTATGGCTTCTGCAGTATTTTTATACTCTTACGTAAATATTAATTGTAACGGTATATGTTATATATCATTATTATTGTGTTTGGTAACTATATATAGATTTAAAAAAGTAATATTTCTTTTCTAAGCTCTATTTTATTCCTGACTTCAAATAAAGCACAAATTGGTTGAAAATGCCAACATCCCTTTTCAATAGCTTTCAATACGGCGTACTAAATCCTAATAAGATTGTATATTGGCTGTGACAACATTTCAAAGCTCATTTATTTCAAAGTTTACATTTAACTTGTTTTATTAGAACAACTTAATTCTACAATTATTCTTAAGCTTAAGTTATGATAATTAATTAATATAGATCAATAAGCGACTTAACTAATTCCACTTTTGTATCAATTAAAATACCAGTAAAGCATTAAAATATAAGCTTGATTAGGTACATTAATAAACTTCTCCTTGATAGATCCCACAGGAAGTTGCTGTAATCTTTTATTCTAAGTAGATGGAAAATGATATTGTGTATTTAATGCTTCCAAAGAGAGCCATTAACAGTATTCCATAATTAATTATATTGTGTACAATCATTTGTTTTTGAAATTATCAGATTCTACAGGGGATCGATAAATGTATTTTAAAAAATTGAGAATTACTGCTGAAAGAACTGTCATTTCCCATTTGTTACTTAAATTTCACCAGGAAAGTATTTTCCAGCGTCCAGTTTTGTACATTCCATTATGTTTCATTACATAATTTCACTTTCATTTAGACAACCACTGCTTTTTTTGACTTTCAAATTTCAAGAAACATGATTATGCTTATCCTTTTCTACATATTTGTAGCGCATTTTTACATTCCCGTATACTATACGAAACATAATAAAGGGAAGGTATTGCGATCATGAAAAAATTCAGGTTTTGAGGGTCCCTGAATCCATTTTGACCAGTTTTGGCATGCCGTCTCTCTCTCTCTCTCTCTCTCTGTCTCCCTGCCTCCCTGTCTCTCTGTCTGTCTGTCTGTCTGTCTGTGTGCCTGTGTGTCTGTGTCTGTCTGTCTGTGTGCCTGTGTGTCTGTGTCTGTGTGTCTGTGCGTCTGAGTGTCTGTGTGTCCAAGTGTCGGTGTGTCGGTGTGTCTGTGTGCCTGTGTGTCTGTGTCTGTGTGTCTGAGTGTCCGAGTGTCCGAGTGTGCGTGTGTCCGAGTGTCCGAGTGTGGGTGTGTCGGTGTGTCTGTGTGTCTGGGTGTCTGAGTGTCTGTGTGTCTGAGTGTCTGAGTGCCTGTGTGCCTGTGTGTCTGAGAGTCTGAGTGCTTGTGTGCCTGTGCGTATGTGCGTCTGCGCGTGTCTGCGTGTGTGCGTGTGTGTTATTATTATTACTATTATTATTATTATTATTATTATTATTATTATTATTATTATATTTATTACAACAATTGTCTTACATGCAGTTTTGTGTTACATCTAAAATTTTTATAATTGGTTTTACAATGTCATACACTCGCCATACTTGGCTCATTATTGTAGTAGAACACCCCATTCTATGTTGCTGTTTTGGTCCGTATAACATAAAATTTTGTTAATGCAGCATTGTTGTTGAAAAACTCCTACCGAATTTTTTCCTTTATGCCAAGAAAACACTTGAACTAATTTATTCTTAAAGTTATGCGTAAATGACTCTTTAAAGTTTACTTGCATTTTATTATTCTTCATACTATTTATGGCTTCTGTGTATACATGGTACGTACAAAAATTAAGAACATAATTTGAGAGGTTTATATTTTCTGTATTGCCTCCTAACCCACACACTAAGCTGCTCTGTGTTAAAGTTTTCGAGCATATCCCTTGCACTAAGTTTCTTACCAAAACCCAAGTGCTTTTAATCGTAGGACAGTTCACCAACATGTGCCAAGCATTTGCGTCTATCGCTTGGCAAAAAAAAACAAGTGTCCGCCTGTCTAATTTTTGTTTTACAAAGGTATATTGGATCTGCTATCCTGTTTTTGGCGAAGCGCCACGATACCTCTCCTATATATCCGGGTGTAAGATCATTAAAGAAAGACTTCCATTGGGTTGTATCGATAACCCATTCGTTTTGAAGCTTTTGGTCTAGCTTCGTGTTAAATGTCGCTGATGTTAGTGCTTGCTGAAAGCGTTTGCGAGTGTTTTTGGACAGCTTTACTTGTGTCTGTTCGGAATCTTGAAATAGTATACTAAGTGTATCCTCTTGTACTGCATTAGTATCTTGTAAGAACATCTTGCCAAACATTTTCTTAATTCTGTTGTAATGCGATAACATCTGAATTTTGGTGTGGGGAGAAACTTGTAACAGAGCACCTATCCCTTCTTCATTCATCCAATTTCCGTTTCTTCTGAAATCTCCAAGAAGTTTAAACCCAAAGTTTGGCCAGTCAGCAGTAAAGATCGGCGGAACTTCACGTACAATCAGTTTGGAAGGGACGGTTGGAATATTAGAGGCGTTGAAGTTTTCTAGTACAAGCTGTTCTGATTGTGCACACCTGATTACATCCAGCAGAAAAGGTGATACTTGATTAACATTTGGCTCTCTTTTGTCCAGGAAAAACCACTGCCAAGACAATTCCAAATTGCCTATTGATTTTAACTTGCATTCAATAACAGATTTCCATTTTTGTTTTTCAGTGGTATCAATACATTTTTTGGCTAACCATATCCGCATTAGCTTAACTTTAGATGGAATGTGCACTAACCCCAGTCCGCCCTGCTTTACAGAAAGGCATAAGTCCCGTTGGCTAGTCCAATTCTTCCCTTTCCACATAAAATCTATTAGTTTTTGTTGAAGTGCTTTTTGTTATTGGAGAGAGATCGATTCTACTTGTAATATATGCCATAATCTTGGTGATATGAACTGGTTGATGACTTTTCTACGCCCTAGAAGGGACAGTGATGGTAACTTCCACTTCCATTTAGCAAATGATTTATTTAATGTGTCACTTAACGTTTTAAAGGCTTCGGTTGAGTCACGTGTCGACTTTTGAAGAAGGAAATTCCATGTGTGCGTGTGTGCGTGTGTGTGCGTGCGTGCGTGCGTGGGTGTGTGTGTGTGTGTGAGTGAGTGTGTGAATGTGTGTGTGTGAGTGAGTGAGAGTGTGTGGGAGTGTGTGTGTGAGTGTATGTGAGTGTGTGTGTGTGTGAGTGTGTGTGTGAGTGTGTGTGTGTGAGTGTGTGTGTGTGTGTGTGTGTGCGTGCGTGCGTGTGTGCGTATGTGTGTGTGTATGTGTGTGTTTGTGTGTGTGTGTGTGTGTGTGTGTGTGTGTGTGTGTGTGTGTGAGTGTGAGTGTGTGTTGGATATTACATTTCGAACTGATTGGGCCACCAGAAATGATATTTAAATGAAAAAACTATACTTACATAAAGTGTGACTTTCAATGAAGATTTTTGACTGGGATGCTGCGGCATCGATAAAAATCGCTTAAAACGCATATATACGTGAAAGGAAAAGGCCACGTATTTCATTCCGGAGGGCTGCTCGAGCTTTCCGAGCTCCTTCAGTCACAATCATGGATTCCCAGCATACATACAGAGATACATTACATACATACATATATATATATATATATATATATATATATATATATATATATATATATATATATATATATATATATATATATATATATATATATATATATATGCATGGTGGGATTAAGGATGGGTGTAGTATGGATAGGATCGGAAGGAACGGAGTTAGGGTTCTGAGGGAGAAATACTACCACAGCATTCGCCCAAGTAGCCGCACATGGTGTGCATATACGTATTGACCATGCCGCTGCATGTGTATGAGGAAAACCCCCTGAAAAAACCTCATACAAGGTAGACGGTAACGGGAATCGAACCCATTACCTCCCAAGTGCTAAGCAGGTTGTGTCAGCACTACGATACTAGCTGGGTACATATACCTAGTTTCAACTTGATTATCGAACTAAAAATAAACAAAAATTGTAATAACAAAAAATCTGTAACAATTCAATAATATACTAACAATATACGTTAAATGTAAAAAGGATCTATTGGCCACATAGTCAAATGATCAGACTGGTAATGCAAGGAAGGAGAGTTCGCACCCCCGACAAGGAAATTAATTTTCTTTTGTTAAAATTGATTTTAAACTTTATTTTAATATGAATTTACACTTTAAAATGGCGTACTTACACAATATTTTGCACAAGCGTTAAACATTAGGATCTACTTAGAATTGTCTTTTGATTTTTTTGTTTTAAATACGAGACATTGGACATTACCTACACTAACATTTGAAAGTGCATCTTAATGGTATATTAAACCAGTCTTATGAAATACATTTTTAATGCTTTTTTTTTGTAATTTATCCTTCTTATGCTGTTTTTAAACAAAATTTTTATTTTAGTTGATTTAGGGATTTTTGAGGCCACAAAACACGAAAATGGAAATTGCCAAAATCACGGTTGCGAATTTTCTCACATCTCGCATCCTGTTTTTTGACACATTTTGTAAGAGTGACTTGCATGCAATTCCGAATCAAAATTTGCCAACCTAAAAATTTTCGTAAAATGTTCCGTGTATCTTAATAAATATGTCTATTAAAGAATAAAAATGAAACCAAATTACAAAAAACACTATTAAAATATGTATTACACGGAGAATAAAAATCATTAAGAAACTTATTGTAATTTTTAGAGTAGAATTATAGTATTGAAGGACATATACAACATGAAATGTACGGCTATGAAATAAACCCGTGTCTATAATAAATCCAAGCATTGTCATAAAATTCATTTTATTACTTTAAATGGTAAAAATAAATAACTAGATCGAATCCGTAATCCAAAGTAAAAAAAGCAAATAAATATAAATTAAATAAACAAATAACTAGCTCTAATTCGTAATTGAAATTCTAAATTAAAAATAATTTTTCTTTTCTAAAATAAATAAGTTAGTCCGGTAAGATGCGCGAGATCGAGAAATTGCGTAGGAATAATCTAATTTAAATACGAAGTGATTGAAATATATATATATATATATATATATATATATATATATATATATATATATATATATATATATATATATATATATATATATGTATACCAGGTCCGCCTTTGGGAGCTGATCCTATGAGTATCTGCTAAACCAAACTTACTATAATTTTGAAAATTTGGTGACAGGGTAATGATGTTAGGGCTAACTCATCTAAAATATTTTCACGTTCGTACCACTTTCGGTTATACCGGAAGTCGGTACTTAGTCGTTTATTTTAAATGGAATACCCCGTATATTGATACATTTTTGGATTCTATGTCGAATTTTAAGGTAAGTTTGTTAAATAAAGTAGATACGAAATTTAAAAAAAAATTGTTCTGTTCATGTCAAACAATTTGAATAAAACTTTGAGGTGTTGTAGGTAAAGGTTTATTGCAACAGTCTGCAAAAACTTACATTTGTATTTTTCATAAAAATAAAATTATGAATGTCTAAACTTGACTATCAAAAAATGCAAGTTACTCAAAAAAATCAAATGGAAAGCCCTATTTTTTATTACTCAGATCGATTTAACGTCAAAAATTAAGGTAAGTTTGTTTAAAACTTTTTTTGCCTTAACGTAACAGTTTCATACTTATTATCAGAAAAGTCCCAATTTTAGAATTTGTGATAAAAATGAGCTACATACTTAAATCTAGTATTCCTTGTTCGTGGTCACCATGGAAACCGAATAATTGAGAATTGAAATAAAGAAAAATATTTGAATAAGTTACTGCAAAAAATTATAAAAATTGTTAATTTTGTGATTCAAAAGTCATTTTTTTCAAATTCGATATAGGTACAACATAAGTGTAAAAATTTAATACTTTATCAGTAAATCGAAAAAAACTACTTTTTACTGCGGAGGTAGTAACTACATACTTATCAGTGCATTCTTACACGATAAATTCGCTTATTTAGTATTTCTTGCTCGTGATCAAATGTAAATTAATTTACAATAAATGTTCAAAATGTTGCCCGTTAGACGCAAGACATTGTTGAACCCGTCTTATACAGAGTGTGCCAGGAAAAAGTTAAGACGTCATCGACATTTTTTTAAATATCAACCCCCATTTTTTATTGCAGACCTAGAAATGGTGCATGTTTTACTTCCGACAAGGTAAATATGGATGATGGTTGCATATGGAAATATTGAATAAAAATTATCGTAAACATTAAAAATGAGAAAATTTCATTGTCAATATAAGGAGACGTTAAATTGTACATTTTGTTAAAATTAGTTGCACGTTTACCAACTTGTTATTAATTTTTGATAGGCGACAGAACTGTTATCGTGAGTTTATCTAGTAACTACTTTATTGTTATTTTGTGAAATATGCGGAAATTAAGCGAACGTGAAAGAATTCGAATCCTATGTTTCGGAGATTAGGTCGCGCACTCAATCAGAAGTGGTTGCGTTGTTTAAAGTAACTAACACTGATCGACCGTCCGTTACCCAAAGAATGGTAAACAGAGTTGATGCGAAATTTCGGGAATTTGGACATGTTCGGGATATGAGAAAAGCTGGCTGATAGTCGATAAGTGAAGATCACTTGAACATTGTATTAGCAGAGCAATATAATGCTAACACCATCATTACGGACATGGCTAATAATATTAGTGTGGCACGATCTACTGTGCATAAAGTGTTGAAAAG
The DNA here is from genome assembly GCA_036346205.1 of Vesta saturnalis. NCBI lineage: Eukaryota > Metazoa > Arthropoda > Insecta > Coleoptera > Lampyridae > Vesta > Vesta saturnalis. Next base: position 3,108,789 of record JARFJB010001942.1, read on the forward strand.
AAAGACGTTCCATCCCTACAAGATATGCTTACTTCATGAACTGTCGGAAGATGATTTTGATCGGCGAAATGAATTTTGTGAACAAATGCAACAATTATGTTATGGTAACGCCAATTTTGTAAAAATAATATTTGTTTCCGACACAGCAACATTTGTTTTAAACGGCCATGTGAAAAGACAGAATTGTCGTTATTGGGCAACTGAAAATCCTGAACTGAACGTATCTACGCTTTGATACTTATGAGTTTAACTACTTGTTTAATTGTGTAGTCACCTCCTTTTGTACACTAATTTCCAATATATTTTTCTTGTTGTATAAAATTGTCTATTTTGAAACACGCTTTATTTATATAGGTAATTTTTTATTTGATTTAACAATTATAGGTTTTGTTTTATACCACAACATTCGTCTCCTGGAATTTTCATGACCCCGCCCGAACCGTCTGACGCCGCCGATTTCGTTCCATCAGCAGGTGAGTAGCACCCTCCACTCCCCCTTTCTTTTTTTCTCACGATTCCCGTTTTGCACGTAACAATTTTATTAAAAAATATTTCTCATTAAAAATAATACATGGTATCCATTTAGGCACGATTTTTTCTTCATACGTAAAAAGATGTACCCTTTCTAATTCTGCAATAAAAGATGGGGGTTGACGTTTAAAAAAAATGTCGATGACGTCATATCTTTCTCTTGACGCACCCTGCATATTTCACCTTATCCGCTACTTTACGAACGCACTATATATATATATATATATATATATACATATATATATATATATATTTGTATATATTGTATTGTTACGCTAGAATTTAATCTCTTATAAGGCTTCCTTACTGCGCTGGCGTAGCAATGCACATTCAAAAATTTTGAGTTTTTATCGTGTTTGTGATACCGGTGACCATTGTAATTGTTATGATATACTAAATTATATTGTTACTTAATAATGCCGTTACCAGATTTTTGATAACTATTTTGAAAATACATTTTCACGGGAGTGTAATCTTAGCAAATAAAATACACTCACGTACCACACAAAATTAACACCGAACGCGTTTCTATAGCTACGCTATCATCATCAGCGGTCGACTAGGGCGGACTAAAGAGAATCTCTAACATGTATACCATCAGCGAGTAACACTTCGTTGCTAATCTGGTGAAAGTGAAAGTTATGAAAGTTTAATGAGTTCAGAGTAGCCTAAAGGTCCTTGATCATCATTATTCATTAGAATTTGTTTGTTTTTGAAGATCTCTAAACTTTCATAACAATCAAGTTCGTGCTTATTACTAACAGGTTTGATTAATGATACCTCATCTACTACATGATCTTTATGAAACATATGTAGGGCTACGGCAGACTTGTCCCAACGTTTGTATCTTATATGAGCTAAATGTTCTTTAAAGAGAATTTTGATAGGTCGTTTAGTTTGCCCCACATAAAATATAATTGACATATATTGACATAAAATTTCTAAAAGATTGCCGTAGGTTAGATGTTTTTCCAAATTTTATTAATGTTGCTAGTAATTCAAATTCATATGCAGGTAAAAAGTCGCTTGAATTTGCCAAGCGGAAATGGTTAGATTTAGACATTAAACGTCATTATTCAAAACTAACGAAGTTAGAATTAGAGGCTTATGACTTACATTTAAATCTGGTAACAGGTTTAAATGCTAATGAATTTGATGAGTGGATTACTTTTTTGCATCACTTGGATGAAGTCATTGATCATAAAGTTATTGCTAAAAAACTTATACATCAGAAGAAATTGTCAAAATTATGTAGATCCAACAAACAAGACAAGCAGAATGGTAATGCCACAAACGAAAATATCGTTATTAACAAATGTTCTGAGACTTTTAACAAAGAAGAAATAGATTTGTTAAATAAAGGTTTGAAATATAATCTTAATTAATAGTAGGCATAGAAAGTTCGATTAAATCATTGGATGAAAATTGCAAAAAGTACGTTAGACAAGCCAGTAAAATTCAAATTTCGGAAAATGTCCAGCAGGAGTCAAAATTTAATTTAAATCATTCAGAACTTTGAATTGTTAAAGATCTCAAAAGTAAAAATTGTTTTTACCTCAAAGCAGATAAAGGCAATCAAGTAGTCATTTTAAACAAAGAGGATTATTTTGCTTCAGTCAAAGAACTCTTAAGTTCAGGATCTTATTCAGTAATTACCAAAGATCCTCTTCCTAAAATGATTACTTCAACTAGGAAGGTTTTATTAGCATGTAAAAGAGTTGCGGATGACTCTCTTAGGATTCGACTAACGGTATCCAATCCGGTGCTACCTAGAATGTATTGCTCGCCTAAGATTCATAAACCAGGTAATGCTATGCGACCCATTGTTTCTGGTATTAATTCACACTTATCTGCTGTCCTAATGGTTACCTAGTAAATTTCATAACCTCTCCTACCAACAGCCCAACTTCAGTGTGGCAAATTCGTATGAATTTATTGATAAAATTAAAAACATTGAACTTACAGAAAATGAAATTTTAGTCTCATTCGACGTTTGTTCACTGTTTCCAAGCGTTCCAATAGATCAAACCATAGTTTATTTAGAAGATGTTTTAAAACAAAACCATTTGGACGATAGAGAAGTAGAAGATTTTCTTAAATTAACAGATTTGTGTATAAAACAAACCTTTTTCAAAATTAACGATTAATTTTTCCAGCAAGAACATGGTGCGATAATGGGCAATAGCTTATCTCCGTTTATAGCCAATCTATTCATGGATAAATTTGAGACAGACTTAAAACGCGATTTGCCTTATTTTCCTAGAGTTTGGATTAGATATATGGATGATGTGTTTGCCATCCTTAATACTAACATTTGTAGCGTTCAGAAGTTTGTAGAAACTTTAAAATCTAAATTTCCGACAATGAAATTTACCTATGAGATAGAGGCAAATGACAGTCTCCCATTCCTTGATAATCTGGTAACAAGAAATGGTAATAAACTCGATATAGATATTTATGGTAAGGAAACTAGCACTAAAAGGTTCATAACCAATCACTCAAATCACTGTAGACAGCATAAACTCGCGGCTTTTAGCTATTTGGTTCATAGATTGCTTAATTTTCCTCTTTCAGTTCAAAATTATAATAAAGAATTGCGCACTATTAAAGGAATTGCTGCATACAATGGTGGTTATGAATATAGTTAGGAAACAACACATATGATGAGGGTTAAGAACGTAACTACATTAGGTAACGCTAGAGAACGAATAGAAATAAAGTATGTAAAGTTACCAAAGTATCCTGCTTATACAAAAGGTCTACCTAAAATCTTTTCCAAAATTAATTTGAAAACAGTCACTACTTCAGATAATAGTTTGCCAACTCTTTTAGGCAATCCAAAAGATAAAGTGGATAAGCAGGATAGGTCGGGAATTTATAAGATTAATTGTAAAAATTGTGAACAAATATATGTGGGGCAAACTAAACGACCTATCAAAATTCACTTTAAAGAACATTTTGCTCATATAAAATACAAACTTTGGTTAGTAACCGGCCTATCTGATAATATAATTTCTAAAAATAACAATACGAATACGTCGGATCGACCTGGCTACAAGGGGCGATCAACGTCGAAACAGGCAGGCCCCGTTGCTAACGACAGTGCAAGGCGAGTTGATACGTGGAATGTTAGAGACAGCTAGATGTTCTGTGCATATTGGAGACAAAGCGCAAAGCAAAGGATGTCGTGGAGATAAGAGGATGGCAGTATTGCAGTATGGTCAGGAGTTGAGACTGAAATGCATGGCGCTAAATTGGTATCCCCCGGGTAATGTGGGTTACAATAAATGTGGAATTTCGAACAAATTTTCTCATTGCATGCTATGCACCGGTGAATATAGAAAGAGACTAAGAGTGTGAGAACCTCTGGAATGATGTAGAGAACGTGTTGAACGCATGTAAGCCAAATGAACATGCCTGAACGCGTCCTAGAAAAGTTCGGAGACCAAAGAGTCAATGAGAATGGTGAACGCCTGGTGAACATCAATATGGAAAGAAACCTATTTGTATCTAATACGTGGTTTAAGCGTAAAAATGTGCATATGTATACATGACAAAGAGGTGAATCTAAATGTATGGTTCACCTGATAGTGTATGATGAACGACTTAGAAACCTGGTCAAAAACACAAAGGTAATGGTTGCATCGGAGTATGGATTGGGCCAGATATTGGTTGTATCGAGAATGTATTTAGGGCAAAAGTGGGTCTGGAGAAAGAAGGCAAACGTAGTGCGAACGTCCAGATCTAGGGTAGATGAACTAGAAGATAATAGTGAGAGAAGAAAATAGCAGATGGTGTGAGTAAAGGGTTGAATTTGAATGAAGCAGCGTAGAATGAAAAAATGAACACAATGACGTTGAAAGTGCACGGATAAGCTTGAAAGACTGTGCCGTGCAGATACGCGGAAGAGCGACTACAGGTGGACAGAAAAAATGTGCTTGGTGGAATGAATTATTAAAAAAAGGCAGTATGTATGAAAAAAGATGTGTACAGGTCACAGATTACTGAGAAAAAGCGATTGTATGAGGAGTACAGATTAAGAATCAAAGGAGGCAGTGAGAATAAGTAAAGTGGAAGCGATGGCTGCGGGAGGGCAGAAAACACAAACCGATTTTTAGGGAAACAAGAAATTCTTCTGAAATGGGCCAGTAATACAAAACGTGGCACAAAACAGAATGCTACAGGAGTGATGAATACGAACAACGAAATAGTATGGAACGATTGTGAAGTGAGAAAACGCTAGCAAGAATATTTCGGAAAGCTGTACAGTAGTGAGGAAAACAAGACTGATAGGTTTCAGAAGGAGAATGTAGAAGGAATAGTGAAAGAAGCTAAGAAGGATATTGAGCTAAATGAGATAAAGAAATGGGTAGGAATGTTGAAAAACAGTAAATGTGTAGACATGGATAAAATCACTGGTGAAATGTTGAAATATAGAGGTGCAAAGCTTACACAAAGATTGTGTGAATTAATCAACGTATGCCTTGAGTATGGAAAAGTTCCGAGTGATTAGAAGAGCGCGATCATTGTACCACTGTATAAGGGTAAAGGGAACAAGAATGATTGCAAAAACTACAGTGGAATAAGCTTACTCAGTACCTGGTAAAGTACTTGGAAGAGTACTGATTGATAGAGCACGTAAAACCACCTAAAACTAAGACCTGGGACGTGCAGGGTGGTTTCATGCACGTGTTAGGATAACAGGAGCTGTGAGTGAATACGTTAATATTGAGCAAGGAGTTCGACAAGGCTGAATGATGTCACCGTGGTTGTTCAATGTATACATGGATAAATGTTAGGCAAGCATATATCGCTACAAATTGTGTAACGGTTGGTGACGTAAATGTACGAGCTCTGGTGTATGCAGACGACAGTCTTGTTGAGTGAGAATGCGGATGAGCTACTAACTGCTCAGAGGAAGTTTGATATAGTCTGTGAGAACATGGACCTAAAGGAAAATCAAAGATTGTGGTGTTCAATCGGGAAGGTGACAAGGTCAGTGGACTATTTACCCTGCATGATAAAATTGTGGAACAAGTGGAAGAGTTGGTGTGTCTGGGTAGAATGTTCACTGCAGATGGTACAATGGGTAGTGAGATTAGACGACGGGTCAATTCTGGAAGGAAAGTGATTGGAAGTATGTGGACGATAATGAAAAAGGAAAGCATGAGCGTAGCTACGAAACGAGCAATCTATAATGACGTGATTGTCCCGTTAATACTGTATGGAAGTGAGACATGGGTATGTCAAAAAAGCTCGAAATAAAAACAAATGCTGTAAGCATGAGGTTCATGAGAAGCGCGTACGGTAAAACGACAAGCGATAGATAGAAGTAGTATACTACGTTCGTTTGGTCACATCGTAAGAATGAACAACGAAAGAGTAACAAAACAGATTTATGTGGGTGAATTTAGATGTAAGGGCGGGCTTGGTAGGCGGCGTAAAACTTGACTGAACGCAGTGGTAAAAGAAACATAAGGAGTTTTAAAAATAAAAGGGCATGCCAGAGATAGCATATGCATATTGCGGAAGCAAGGGAGGTATGCAGGGATAAGAAAGCCTACCTCGCAAAGGAATGACGTGAATGTTAGGTTATGTTATGTTAATTACATAGAACCGCTAGTAATTTTATGGTATATATGTATGTATACGGGAATGTTAAGTGGAGACGCCGAATAATAAAATGAGCGTTTGCCTTGACTTTGTCCGCCTGACGGTTTGTATTCATTTATGAGAAATTGAAATATTCCTCAGGAGAGTGACCAAAATTGTTTTCTACGGATAACTTATATCATGAAGGTGTGACAATGGACTATAACACTTTTTTGTTAACGGAGTAGGAAGAAGTCATAACCATTTCCTGAAGAATGATGTGTTAATGATTTCGAGATGCGACAATTGATTTGCGTTCAACTTTGTACATGCATTGCCATAATGTAGGTGATCATTTTTGTGAAAAGGAAATACGGGACATGGACGCATCATCTGAAGAGTCTGATGGGTACCAAATACTCCTCAGTAAGGGGAAGGAGAAAGAAAGAGAGAGAGAGAGAGAGAGAGAGAGAGAGAGAGAGAGAAAGAATTTTTTTTAAATTAGATTCAAAATTATGAATCTATCTAAGTGACAAATGTAGTTGGTGTTTATGGTAAGTTTTTAGGCGTCCCATATCACAATGCAATAGTGTCAAACAAAAATTATAATAAAAACATTTATTTAATTCTGTATTTTACTTCGGTTTTTTAAAGTACATCGTTATTACAATGGCGAGCGAAACATTACTCATTTGTGGATTTTTCGATTATACTAGGGCGATCTTGGAGATATTTAAACAATTCAAGGCAATTCTCTTCAAAATTCTGTTTTGTCATTAAAAGTCCTTTTGAGGTTCTTACAGTAAGGCTAGTTTTTTCTCTGGTCCCGATTTTGTTCATATCAGAAAATATCCTTTCCATCGCGGCGTTTGATCCCCGTAAACATATGCACATTTCAACAAATTTTAAAATATCGTTGTGTGGTGTATCTTCACTCTTGAAGTGGTTAAAAAGCTCGACCCACTGTTTGACTGGTTGTATATTTTTTATGCACACAATTTCATCAAAGAGTTACGAATCATTTACATCAATATCAGGGCGTTGTTTTTTGAAAAATGAGTTTCCAACATCTGACCACAGAGGTCCTTTTTTTAGCAATACACAACGATATGCTTGCAAATCTTAAAAGTGTTGCGTCCATTTATCCAAATAGGCTAAGAATTAAGTTACGTCAAGGTCTTCCCCTTCATTTTACAAAGCTGCTGGCGTAGAGCTAACTTGATTTGGAAAAAAGATTTCATTCTTCCGTTCTATTAATTGTTGCTTAAAATTTGATAGAAGCACGTATACTTCTACCAATGAAGATTTTTCAGATTCCATTTGCGGCACACATTTTTGAAATGTAGAAGCTTGTGAGTGGTGTAACCATAGCTAATTTAAAACATTGTTTTTAAACTTATTTGACCTAGTCACCTTTTGTTTTATCCAATTTCTGTCAGAAAACACGAAAATGGAAGATAATCTTGCATGTACGTCCTCTAAAATACGTGAAATTGCCAAAAATACGGTCGCGAATTTGCTCACATCAAAATTTTCCACTGATCACACCGTGTTTTTGACATACTACGTAAGAGTGACATGTATAACATAACTCCGGATCAAGCTTTGCCAATCTAAAATTTTTCGTAAACTGTTCCGTGATTTAATGGTTATAATGGTATCGGAGATCATATGCTGGCTGCTGCCAAAGATCCCGTCATTAACTTTTCAAACTTTATAAACTTTACATGAAATTATATTACATTGACCTGGACTTTATTTATTTTCTACACTCTTACCATTGCATTTAATACATCTTAAATAATTTCTCATGTTTCCTTATTGTATATAAATAGCACGTGTGTTGGTCCTGTTTTCAGTGTTAATTAAAAAAAAATTAGTTACGCTACATTTTAACCCTATAATATTGAGCTTGAAAATGTTATGCAAGCGAAATGTAATTCAAAACTACTAAGCTTATGGGTGATATTTTGTTCTTTTTTTCATAAACAAATTAAAAGAGAACGAAGACAAAAAATATGTGTACTTTTAACAACACACTAATATTGCTTCTACGAGTATGTAGAAGTGGTTAGAGGTGTAGGCGGAACGTAAGTGTAAGACTGTGTATAAGAATGATATTTCAATTTATGAACGATACAGAGATGTTTGGTCACAAAAACTGTTCACAAAACGTCGTGTTCTCAGATAGGTACTACTAGTGGGTATCAATAGAGGAATGCTGAGGCAGATCCGAGATTATTTTGTTATGTTTTAATTATTGACAATAATTATTGCTGTCGCAGCATAGGAGCCTATTCACTGCAATCTAGTGTTAACCATAATGTACTTTGAACATAGGATTGCGGCCACGATCAGGAAATATGAAATGAACGATTAGATCAAAATCCGATGAAATGCGTCATTCTTTCATAACGTTTACAGCTATGAAAAAAGTATAATTTAAATCGATTCTATAAAGTGTTCAAAGGGAATAATTATTACTCACTGCGTCTCTTTACTGCAAGACCAAATTGATTCAGACTTTAAGCTGTATGAAAAAATTACAAATTTGGTCTATAGTTGTGTGTGTGTGTGTGTCACAATATGACATATGTATTAAATTATTTATCTTTGTAGAATGAGATATAACGGTTTGTTACTATTGCATCAATAAGGTTATCACCAACCCGTCGTATAATATATTGTATTGTGCTATAAATATATGTCTATAAATAAATATTGCTAAAGAACAAGAAAAAAGTAAATTTATTAAATCAATCTATGAACTAACGATTTCAAGATATATATATATATATATATATATATATATATATATATATATATATATGTATACATACGGTATTACCATTCTGACCAGGAACATAAAATTGAAAAAGTGAACGTGACGTGTGTGTGCGTGCGCACGCGCGTGCCTATGTGTGTGTGTCAGTGTCTGTGTGTGTATGTGCATGTCTGTCAGTCTGTGTTGTGTGTGTGTGTCTGTGTGTATCTGTGTGTGTCCGCGTGTCCTTGTGTGTCTGTGTCTTTGGTGCGTATTTGTGCGTGTGTGTGCGTGCGTCTGTGTCTTTCTGCGTGTGTCTGAGTATTTCTGTGTGTTTGTGTGGGTCTGTGTGTGTCTGTCTATCTGCATGCCTGCGTGGCTGTTTCTGTGTGTGTATCTGTGTGTTCGCGTGTCCGTGAGTCTGTCTGTGTGTCTGTGTATGTCTGTCAGTGTCTGTGTGTGTCTGTGCGTCAGTGTGTCTGTCAGTCTATGTGTGTGTCTGTGTATCTGCGCGTGTCCGCGTGTGCATGTGTGTGCGCGCGCGTGTGTGTGTCTGTGTGAGTCTGCGTGTGTCTGTGTTTGCCTGCGCGTGTCTGTGTGTGCCTGTACGTCTGTGTGTGTGTGTGTCTGAGTGTGCATCTGTGTATGTGTCTGTGTGTCTGTGCGTGTGTGTGCCTGTGAGTCTGTGTCTGTGTGAGTCTGTGTGTGTCTGTGTGTATCTGTGTGTCGGAGTGTGTCTGTGTTTTTTTTTGCATTATTCATTTATTAAGCATATTCCATTACATAATTCGTAATACTACATACTATTACATACTACTACATATATCATGATAATGTTTTATAAATTAAACTGATATAATGTATATTAAAGGATAAGGTATCATAATACAGATGTAAAAAGATGAATTAACTAACTAAACTAACCATCGCTTAGAATAAGTGTTATAACATTAAAACGTATTATAATTATATTAGTAATTTAAGTTACTTAGTAGTTGTTTGGGCTATTACACATGCCTACTTACACATATATACATAGAACTAAAAATTAATAATTAGTGGATCACAAAACAACAATTCGAAGTTTATTAAAGTAACAAATTTTGAAAATTCTAGGAGGTATTTTTCTATTAAAATGTTATTAGGGATAGGCCAAGTATCATTATTTTTGATAATTATTTCTTTAAGGTCACTTTTACTGTTTTCTAAAAGTGGACATTCACAAATAATGTGACTTATAGTTTGTTCACTTAAACCGAATAAACAAGTAGAATCTTCCATAATTTGAAACCCCTTGAAATAAGATTTAATTCTACCGTGTGTGTGTGTCTGTGCGTCTGTTAGTCTGTGTGCCTGTGTGTCTGTGCGTCCGTGCGTGTGTGCGTCCGTGCGTGTGTGTGCGTGGGTGTGTGTGCGCGCGTGCCCGCGCGCACGTGGGCGTCCACGTGCCTGCGTCTCTGTGTGTGCGTGCGTGTGTACGTGTGCGTGCGTGCGCGTGTGCGAGGGAGGGCAGAGGGAGGTGAGGGAAAGTGAGGGTGAAAGGAAGGGTGAGGGAGGGTTAGAGGGAGAGAGAGAGAGGGTGACCAGAGAGGTGGGAGAGACGAGAGGGACGAGGGACACCAGAGAGCCGAGCACGATCAACTTCTATTACAGATAACATTCGCTAGTTTAAAAATACACCACTAGATGCCGTAACAAACAAACCAATCTGGTGTTAAAAACAAATTAGTGGAATTCATATCGGGTAGGTTCGGATATTCGCGGCTACATTTGGGAGAAGGACCAGTAGTGAGGTGGGGGATTAACCTTGCACGTATTCAAAGTGTAATCACCATCGAGTGAGCATTATTATTATAATGTATTATCCTGCTTATGAGCCAACATCAGAGGACATTAGAAATTTTACCGACTTGTTAATAACCTATTACAATATAACCGTTCAAGACGAAAACGATGAAGTGGATGAGGTGAATGTATCTCAAATCCGACAAGATGGAGATGATTCACAGAAGAAGAGCAATCAGGTAGAGGACAAAGACGCGTCTCGAAACCATGATGATAGTGACGAATCACAGCCGAAAAGGAAGAAGACCCATAAAACTCTACTTAAATAAATAAATGATGTATTGTTTTTAAAAATATATTGTGTGTTTAAACTTTGTAGTTATTGATTCGCATTAAAGTCTTTTATCTTTTTACTTCTGTTATATCAATTTGGTATTTTTAGCAAGGTGGAAGTTAAACCAAATCAGTATTGTTGAACTGTAAACCGACTATCGCAAGCTGTACGTTATGATTTTATTTATTGAGATTGATTGATTTGGTGGATTGATCTGATTGGTCTGATTGATTAATTGATTTGATCGAGCATGATTTGTTTAAGATTGATTTGTTTGTTTGTTTGAGAAAGACCGAGAGGGGGGAGAGAAGGGGCGGAAGGAAAGATAGGAGGGAGTGAGAGAGGTGGAGAGGGGAAGGGTGGAAACGAGAGCGATATGCACGATCAATGTAACACTAGATGGCGCCACAAACAAACCCTAATTAGTCCTAGAAGTATACCATTACGTGACGCCACCTTTATTACAGAAAATATTCATTAGTCAATACACAACTATATGGCGACACAAACAAATTCAAATTTCGCGCTTATCATCATCTTTATATGTCTTATCTTATCTTATCTATTGATTCTTTTTCCCTTTATGAGAATACAAATTCAAATTTCCAACAAGGGGGCACGACAAGGGGCAAAGGCCAGAGAACAAGTTCCTATACCTGACTTACAAGACTAGGGCCCCTTATCAGAATACCAATTTAAATTTCCAACCATAACCAGTGAGAATGCTGATACTTAGCCTATCAATCAGAGCAGAGAGACTGGGTGGGACTGAGAAAACAAAAATGGATCACAAAATGGCCGGCAACATAACCGTCAAGATAGCCGCCACTCCCATCACTTAACACCGAGGTCAACCCCAAGACCAACTCCAAGGTCAGACCCGAGGCCAACCTCAAGGCCAAAATACGCCCCCTCCACGTGGGCGTGTACTAAAAGTGGAGGGAGGTTTCTCAGTGGGCGGGGCTTGTGACGTCACAAAAAAAGTGGAGGGGATGGTGCCGGTGTTCTACACTTACGCTAAACACCCAAACGTCGCCTTTTCATCATACACTGAATTATACTTACAACTAAAGATTATTGTAAAGATTCTAAGAATATATATGTTATAGTTTGAACCATTTAAAGGTACTTCTAGCAGTGAAATTAAAGCATCTGTGATTATTGTACAATTAAAACAAAGCAGATTCGGATGAAGTTAATGAAGTCTAGCAATTCAGAATTTAGAGATTTTTGAAAAATACTTATATTAGCTAAAAATTATTATTAATTTTATTAAATACATAAATAAAAAGATTACCTCGAGGTAAACTTTTTATTTATGTATTTAATAAAATTAATAATAATTTTTAATTACATATTTACCTTTGAACTTATTCGTTCATAACAAAAAACTTATAATACTTATATTAGCGTTTATGTCAAAATGATTACTTAATCCGCATGAGGATAAATATATGATTGATTTGGTTTTATTGCTCTGCTATGATGTTTCACCCCTCCTACTTGAAATTACGTATAAAATATATTGTCTGTTTATCATTTTAATGTAAGAGATGGTTAATTGCCTGCCAATGTTTGTTACCTATAATAACAAAGGTATACAGTCTATACATCTGTGCTATAATCGTACTGTGTAGATAAAATGTGTTTATCTGTTTATAGGACGTAGATTACGCTTTCTAAGATTTAAAAAAAAAAAGCGTTTATGCTACTTACAGTTTTTCTTAGTATGATGTTACGTGTCTCTATATAGAATGTAGATTACTGTTAAACCAAAATTACTACTTGTTGCAATTTAAATTCAGAGTCCGTTTTCATGATCCCTGGCTATATGAATCCAAAAAGGGAAGCAGTATGTTGCTAAAAAAATTTGCTTGTAATGAATAGTGAATTATATAATACATTACCTATGTAATCAATGTTAAGTGTTAGTTATTAGAACATCATATTAAAATAATGGACAAAAAATATGCTTGAAACAAATTAATTGTCTCCATTGTATTAACCAAACGGGATTATTATTACAGTGGTTACAAAATGGTGTTCAATAACTATACAAGATTATACACATCATTGATATTTACTTATCAAAACAATTTGATAGGTTTATTAATTATACTGGTTGAACATAGATAGTGTATAACATAAAATTAGATAATACTATTATCTATTATTTTCTAAATACAAGTATTTAAATAACAGTAATGAATGTATGTGATTACCAAAACAATTTTCTTCAATAGTTTTTATGTATGTTCAAAAATGAAGGTTGACGGTTTCACTTAGAGGTTATGCATTCGAACTGTACTTAACTGTTATTTATTTGGTATTTATTTATATTAAACAGGAATTAAAGTAATTTATTAAATTATACGTAATTAATACTACACTGTTAAGACAGTACAACAATTTATTTATATAGTGCACAAATATTTATTGATATTGATTTAATACATCAAGCAGTATTTGTATTTTTATTATTATGTCTATGTTGTAGTCTGCACTCGAGCACTCTAGCTACAGTGAGAATTATCCAAAACCACTCAACCTGTATGTGAGTAATGGTATGAGGGTTGTATCCCATTAGGCACATTACAGAATGCAAATTTGAGTATTCTTAATATCATACTGTAAATGTATAGATACAGGATAGAGTTGGAAGCTAACTAAATAAGGTTTCGAAGAAGTAGGAAAGCTAGTATAAGAATAAAGACACCAGTGTTACATGTTTTTCCGGGAAGTGCCTAATTCTGACCCATAAGGCAAGTAAATACATGAAAATATAAAGAAGTGAACCAATACATAATTCATAACAATTATCCCAAATTTCCTGTAATACAATGTTCGTACCAGAGTGTACCAGGTGACCAGGATTGCATGTTTGTACCTATTTATTTTCTTATTTTTAAATTAGTTTGAAACTACCTTTTTTGGCAAAAACTGGTCCAATTTTTTATCAATTCTATTTTGCAATTAAATTTATTATGCAACGATTTCTTCAGTTTTAAAAACTTTAAAATATCAAGCTAACTATGTATATTTTTGTTTCCATTTAAAATGTTGACGCCAGTAGAATACCATGTAAAAATAATACAAATAAGTTTGTAACACGTAAGAAATAATAAAGTAATATTAAATTTTGAAATATAATAAAGTACTATTATGTCTGGAGTTGTCAATTCGAAATCCAAAACGCATATGAGCGTAAGTACTTCTAATTGTCCTCATCGTCTGCATCTTTTTATAACACTTTTCAAAGGTCTGTGAATAAACTATCCAATGAATCTGGTATAAAGTTGAAATAATTAATAATAAAATTAAAAAACACGGAAGTTAAATCATGTACGACGTTTGGGTATTCCCGATACCACAACTTACTGGTGAGTTCTATTACGCGACGGAGCAATAATTAGTCAACTATGGCAACCTTAATCGCAGGGGGCATTACTCGCTTCTAGATACTGTTTCCACTAATTGTAAACAGAAGTTGGAGATTTTCATTCAGTTGCTTACGGGTACTCAATATAAACATAAAAATACTCGTTTGCTCATGCATGGCTTAGTGATTCCTGCAGCAATGTTATGCACCTAAAATTTAAATTCTTACTTTTGAATTAAAAGTTATTCAGTGTACCACTCACGGAAGGTGCTCGCATTGGAACTTCCTAATCATCTTCGGCCCTAATTACCATGTGTGTTAACTGTTAACCATTCTTAAAAACACTACTGCATCGAAAACACGTGTCAAATTGTACATATTATACCTCTGAAGTTGCCGTCATTACAATTGAACTATGCTTCCGTAACTACACATCTTTATACAGGGTGATCCGTGTTAGACTTTTAATCTGTGTTAGTTTAGTTGCATTCTTAATATTTGTTGTTGTACTTACTTTTTTATGTGTATAAACTTAGGCTATAATGTGATTGATAAAAATTCATAATAACCGGAAATTTATTACATACTGTAACGGATAAGATCTTCAGCCGGCGAATTTTAGATGTTTAGTTACATATTAGTCACCTTTGGGGATCATAGTGATTATGATTACATTTTGGGGTTTCTGCTTTATGCGTTTAATCATTAATTCTGACAATATTATATGTTCATAATTCATTTATTTGACTATTTCAATTTCTGTTTGTTTAGTCGGGTCATAAAGAATTAAATTATGAATAACAAACAAATTATAAACTATAGTTAGTATACTGTGTTAGGAGGGGCATTCATGTATTTTTCTACACTATAAAAAAATCATTTGTATAATAAAAATCTTTTAAGTTCCATTTTGAATTTTTTTATACGCAATGTCTTAATGTTATTGTTAAGTTTATTGTACTTGGGTTGTTCAATTGAAATCCATCTTTGGTCTATAAAATAAATTTACAAATAATCACCTCCACAATTAAGGCAGATATCCCACTGCTTCACCAACCGATTTATACTTTGCTCGTAAAATTATCGTGGCTTCTGGTTGAAGAATTCCTTGACGGCGTTTTGTATTTCAACGTCCGATTCAAAGCGTCTACTTCTCAACACCTTTTTCAGTGGGCCAAATATATGGAAATCGCAAGGCGATAAATCTGGGCTGTAGGGTGGATGTTCTAAAGTTCTCCACTTTTTTCTTTGCAAATTTTTTTCACTACGTTTGAGACATGAGGCCGCGCGTTGTCGTGAAGCGGGATGACACCGTTGGAAAGCTTTCCTGGACGTTTTCATCTTATAGCTTGATGAAGCTTATTCAGATTTTCGTTGTATAGATTTGAATTAATATTCATTCTGTGTTCTTTAAATTCTATCATCAAATGGTTCTTTGTTGTCAAAAAAAAATGTTAGTATTATCTTGCCTGGGGAAGGTTGCGCTTAAACTTTGAATATTTCCATTGCGCCGACGACAACTTACTGGATGGTTCAAAATAATGGCACCAAGTCTCGTTACATAATAACCGGACATACACATAAAACATAACATAAAAAAGTAAGTACAACAACAAATATTAAGAATGCAACTAAACTAACACAGATTAAAAGTCTAACACGGATCACCCTGTATAAAGATGTGTAGTTACGGAAGCATAGTTCAATTGTAATGACGGCAACTTCAGAGGTATAATATGTACAACTTGACACTGTTTTAGAAACAGTGTTTTTAAGAATGGTTAACACACATGGTAATTAGGGCCGACAATGATTAGGAAGTTCCAATGCGAGCACCTTCCGTGAGTGGTACACTGAATAACTTTTAATTCAAAAGTAGTTTGACTATTTCAATTTCTGTTTGTTTAGGCGGGGCATAAAGAATTAAATTATGAATAACAAACAAATTATAAACTATAGTTAGTATACTGTGTTAGGAGGGGCATTCTTGTATTCCTCTACACTATAAAATCATTTGTATAATAAAAATCTTTTAAGTCCCATTTTGAATTTTTTTATACGCAATGTCTTAATGTTATACAACATAACTATTGTTAAACTATTGTTAAAAGGAAGTTATTACCATTTTCGTTGTAATCCGTAAAGTATTGCTGAGACAAACCCTTCCGTAAGCATTTTTGATTCTCAGACAAAAGATGAGGAACGCATTGAGCACAAATTTTTCTGTAACCCAGTTTCTGTGCGATACTATGGACGGATCCTTCACTAACATCAATATCTCGTGATATCCCTCTTATTGAATTCGACGATTTTTTCTAATCAAACCGTCCATACGCGCTATATTGTGTCTGTTGATGCAATACACCTGGTCACGGCGCATCGCTTTTCCCTCTTTAGCATTTCTAAATGTTCGGCACCATTCCTTTATAGTTGGAGGGCAAATGATGATTCTTCATAAACTGTCTGTAATCGGAAATGGATTTGCGTTGGTTGCAAACCCTCAGCACACAAAAATTGAATGACCGCACGTTGATCAAACTTGGACGAATTTTTTGTAACAAATGCCATTTCAAAGTCGCTATATTCAGAATGACTATGAAATATAAACAAAACAGACTAATTTGTGTCAGAAAGGATACTGACGTTACAAAACGTCAACTTGGTGCTTAGATTTTTTCCAAGGCTAATTTGACCACAGATGGGTTTCAATTCAACAGCCAAATATAATTGTATATTTAATAAATTATTTGCTAATACGTTTAGTCTTAACTTTGGTGGCAACAACAAGTTGTTATAAAGCGTATTATAATTATGATTGTTTCTAAAGGATACCTGTTTATTTGCGTAAATTTTTCACGTATTTCACGAACGGTTTCATATATATATATATATATATATATATATATATATATATATATATATATATATATATATATATATATATATATATATATATATATATATATATATATATATATATATATATATATCATATGGTACTGGTATCATTTTGTATTTCTTCAAAAAGTCCCGGCGCTGATCTCTACAACCAATGTTAGCTTGTGTAATCTTATTGCTCTCTTTTGTAGTCGTAAAGACTTTTAACTGACTGAGATGATTTCGCACATAAGGTAATCGCATAATTAATTCTGGAGTGATTAAGTGAAAAGTAACAAGACAAAAAGTAGCTACAGGTAGAAGATTTCGTAGTTTTAGTATTAAGAAGATGTTGGAAGCTAATGTAGTACATAATTTATCAATATGGGGTTCCCAATTTAATTCACTATCGATTGCAATGCCAAGAAGCTTTAACATTCGTTCCGCTTACTGTACATTTTTTTGAATCAAAATTGATTTCTTGCATCTTGTTAGGGATTGTATTTTAATTGATTTGTGTGTAGCCAGTCTTGAACAGTTTTAATTGTTTTAGCAATAAAAATATTACAGTTTTTGGTACCACCCTCCTCACGCAAATTGAATTACTTGTTTGGCCTAAATCACATTGACAGGTCGTTTACATAAAAGGTATGAGTTACATTCCTTTTTGGGCTGCTTTATAGTTCTGCGATACACTGCTTATTTTATTTTATCAAATTATTTAACCTCACTGATAGAAATTTGGCTAGGATAGGATTTGGGTAATGATATTTAATTATTTTACTTCTTTTGAGTTAAAAACGTAATATACGACTACCCGATCATGCTGGTTTAATCACGTTTTAAGGAGAGCTCTTCCTAGAACCACGTTTTGTAATACTTTTTTTCTTTACGTATCAGGGATCCTTAATTACCCTGTCTTCCGCCGGGTCAACGTCTCGAGTTTATTTTAATTGGGACTATAGTCTGTAGTGTACCCCTTCTCTTAGTATGAGGGTATACAAGAACAATCCAAGTGGTGCACTTCTTAAAGTGTTATTATATTTTTACGTCGACAATACTCCCACGCATCCAAGTGATTTTCAAAACGGCTGAGCGACCGGTTATTTCAATAGGGGTTACGGAACACCACCTAGTTTTGGGTATCAGTACCGGGTGAGTCACCATATTTTGACTCCCCCCCCTCTAACTCATTTTCTATCAGTTTTACAAAAAAAGTTTAATACAAAAGATGTTAGGTCTAAACAAGATTTTTCAAATTTTGTATTGTCCACAGCTCCTGATTTGAGAATTTTAAATGGGACACCCTGTATGATATTTGATTTTTAGATTCTACTTTGAATTTTAAGACAAATCTGTATAAGATACATCTACCCTGTCTTTTACCGTTTTCGAGATAAAGGCTGTTGAATTGGGCTAGTCATTACATATTGACTTTGGGTTAACTTTTTATTTACAGAATTATAATAAAAATACAATGTATATTTTTACAAATATAAATAGAATGTTTACGCGTAGCGTCTTTGTAGGGGTTACTAATTGGGTGGGGTGTTTTATAGTCTTGTAGGGGAATTTATTACGGTTTTAGTTACTACACGTATTTTCTTCTACATTTTGAGAGTTTTACGTACCGGTTGGTAGGCAACTTACTACTTCTGGCAGATTTGTTAGTAACTTATTTCTGGTTGTAAAAGTTGCACGTGGCAACACCGCATAAAATACTATTCGAGATTTACACTAAATTTCAAAAGTGCTGTGACAAATATTAATGTCACAATTGGCGTAAAAGGAATATCTAGAACAGGTGGTATGATCCGAACTCTGGAGAGTTGGCATGGTAAACCTAAGCGGCATTATTGCTCTACCGTGCCTTATCAGATATATAATGTAGAAAGCGGGATATCTATTTAAATGTTATCCTGACGTCTCATAGCGTACAGAAATGTTTATCGTGACGTAACGATGCGGATGGAAACTATAAAATTAATATAGAAAATCAATATTTAAAAAATGCATTTAATAGTAAAAATAGTGAATTTGAAAATAATATGTAATTACATTTCAAATTATAAAATTAAAGCAGTAAAGAGAAATCATAGAATTATAACGTAGACCGGATGTTTGAAATTAAAATTGGAAAAAATCAATACAGGGATAATTGTAAAATTAGACTGTAAGTAGAATTCATAGTTATGCATTCTGATGATAAGTAATTGCATTTTAAATATAAAATTAATTCATATATAAAAAATGTTACATTGTATGAAATCGAATAGAAATATGCTTATTTATAAACCACATCCGGCGTTACGTATATTATTATTATCACGAAATGATATATAAAATTAGTACATCTAAACTTGTAAAATGCAACGAATTTGTTACTAACCACGTTGGGTATGGACGCTAAGAAGACAAGTTAGAGGAAGAGTTTTAAAACCTATTCAAAAATCTGTCAAGCTTCTGCTTAAAGATGGAAATCTGAAGAAAATCATTTATGTCAGTCTATCGGCAGCTAAGAAGGCTGTTAAGATTGCCAGTGGAAAGAAGAAGGTGCAAGTGCCTAGAACCATTCCGATACCTTAAACTGGTCGCTTTCTTCCATTCATAATACTCCTATTTGGTGGTCTCTCGGCTGCTTGTGCTCTTGCTTGTGGTGCGAGCGGTACAGCTAAAGCTGTCAACGACGCTTTGGCGGTAAAGAAACAATTGGAGGAGGCTCAACGTCACAACGAAGCAATGCAGAGAGTAGTTCTTAGGAGCGGGAGACGACATTATTTGCAGTCTTATAAAAAGGGTTGTGCTTTATACTTGAAACCGTATCCAAAAAACTCATAAACTTACCGCGGAGAGCATTAACCGATTCCGATGTAGATAAGTATGCTCAAGATGTACCATTATTTTGAGGAGTTTTTATGCGCGATACACCGAGCTAGTAGAGTAGTGGTGACACGATCTGCTTAGCATTGGGGAGGTAATGGGTTCGATTCCCGTTACCGTCTACCTTGTAGGAGGTTTTTTCAGGGGGTTTTCCTCATACACATGTAGTGACATGGTCACTGCGCATACGCACACCATATGCGGCTACGTAAGTGAATGCTGGGGTATTATTTTCCCTACAAGAACCCTAACTCCGTTCCTTCCAAATGCTATCCTGGTCACACCCATCCTTAATCCCACCATGCATATATACGTAATGTATGTATGTATGCTGAGAATCCATGATTGTGACTGAAGGAGCTCGAAAAGCTCGAGCAGTCTGCCCTCCCCTTGGGGAGGGTATGAAATACGTCGCCTTTTCCTTTTTTCTGCGCGATACCTTACCACATAAACCGCATCTTAATGAATGTGCTATCGTGAAACTTAACGACAATGGGTTGCTTTCAAGAAGCGCGGCGATGAAGCCATCCACAACAGCTTCAGAGATTTAGCACCACCGCTTGAAATAATTAGATATTTAAGAGGCTGTAAAATTACATATAAATATGATAAGGAGCAGAATTATAATACATTTATATGTGGACATTTATGTTTAGGTTTTCTATATAATTTTCCGCCAATCGAACTTGATCCTAATTACCAGTATGGATTAGGATCGGTGGGATTCTACGGATGCAGTTC
The DNA here is from genome assembly GCA_036346205.1 of Vesta saturnalis. NCBI lineage: Eukaryota > Metazoa > Arthropoda > Insecta > Coleoptera > Lampyridae > Vesta > Vesta saturnalis. Next base: position 3,129,672 of record JARFJB010001942.1, read on the forward strand.
CATACGTAACATTCATGAAGGCAACAAGTTTCATTATATTACGCAAACGGGTAAGCATAAAAGGATTACGATTCCAAATGATGTATATGAAATTGTGAGATTAACAGATTTCTGCAGCGTAAAATTAATACGATCGATTTTATTTTAAGAGCAAACAAAAATACGCTAAAATGTAAAATTAAATCTATACACAACGTGTATTTTAGATAGAGGAATCTACTGGACGCATGCTTGGCTTCTCTCCTAACCTATACAAGGCACGTAACAGCCATCAATCTGATATGTTCGAATAATTAAAGCTATATGGGTCTTAAGATTTTCGCTCTATCTGCAGACGACAGCACATCGTTAACCGAAGGCAACGTACAGTTTCTAGAATATCTCGGCTATAAAGTATTAAAGCGACATGGAAGAAGCGTTGAAAAGTTTATTCAGCGGAATCAGATACGAGGATATAATCGTGGAATGCGATCGTCGAACTTATCATCCGTACACAACAAACGCATACAACTGGTAATCTGGTTATTCTAAAAGCTGATCTCATTACACCTACCTATGACAGTGTTGTATATGTGGCAGGTACTCTCACCCCTAAGTAAGCAAACAAAGAGTATAACCTTACCAATAATTCACCCCTCTTACCCTTCGATGAGACTCGATTCATGTTAGGTGATCAGGTGATTGAAACTGTATGTTTACCTGGCATTCACAGCACCATTAATGAATTTTGCTCATATACTGCGGACTAAAGTACCTGTTTATCGCATGCAGGATGGAGCCTGCAAAACAAGCCTCTTCAACTGTTAAACAACACCAAAACCGCCTTCTTCGCTTCCATAGCTCTCAAGTACGTGTTGGGGTTTGCAGAGGGTTATACGAAGCCTCTAGTCTACATACGTCAAATGCTGGTATTGGTCTCCTCTAAGACCGACGTGGACTGTTACAAAGGCAAAACGGATGTTAAGATAGACTTGGAGAAAGTTACATGGAAAGTCCCGTTTTTCAAATGATGCTATGAAGCTGTCTATATATCAGAAGATTAATAAAAATTCGCTGATACAAGTTACGTTTCGCGTTCGAGATTTATACATGTATCTTTGCCGCCATGAACGTCGATGATTTGAGCGGTGAAGAGCAGTACGGGCTTTCAAAGTCCACAATGGTTACTGGTTGATTTTCATACAAAGAAGCGTAACAACAGGAAAGAGATCACTTAAATATTAATAACAGAAGATATTCATACGAACAGCAAAATCTCGTTTTCGCCGATAATAAGTGTGTGGATGCTTAAGAGGAATATTTAAACTTTCGAAATCAATATTATAATTCGCCGCAAGGTTCTATACTTAGTTACAAACAATTTAAGAGCCAGACAAGAGATGAAGACCCGAGAGCAAGTTCAGGAGTCCGTAGTTGTCCTATGAGATAGCACGCGGTCCCCCCATATTAGAACCTATTTTCGTAACAATTGCAGGGACCTAAACCTATTCTTAAAAATATACCACTAGGTGAAGCCTCCATCAACCTCTATTAAAATACTTACATACTATCCGTTTTAATCTTTTACAAATTTTCAGGGGGAGAATGTGAATAACCTTTTTCATCACAAGTATAGCCTATTAATGCCGAATGTTGCATCTTTACAAATTTTTGAAGATGTGTACAATCTCAGTTAAAAATGAATAATCCCTTACCTTAACTATGATCTGTTAATGCTGAAGGTAGGTTAAGCTTTGATAGAAAAATTTGCCTCTAGATAATATAATTGCTTCATCGCTCAGATCTTCATGATCTAGATTAGTTGCTGGTTCATTTGTAAAATCTTCATAAGCCAAGTATTTACTATAGTCATTCATACACTTCAGCTTCTGGTGTATCACACCCACACCCAAAAAGAATACGAAGATTGCCTGTTTGCATAAGAATATAGAACTGTATCCTCTGCTTATTATGATTCGCTTTTCTTCATCGGTAATAAACATAATTCAATTTTTGTTTGACATATTAGATGCTCAGTTTTAATGTTCGCGATTTCGCTCCATTTCTCCATATCAAAATGCAGACAGCGTATGTCACTAAATGTTGTCCGACATAATTGTACTACAGGTCTAAAGTAATTATTCTTTAATGAAGTTCAGACTTCAAGTACAGCAGAGCTGTCTAGAAGTAGCGCCCACGTTAATAATAAACGTTCTTCCACAAATATTTTAATAAGTTCTCTATACCGCAGTACTAAGACGTTTAGACGCTTCAGGTATATGCATCCATGAATAGTTAGCTTTATCATCAACATCCCATATACACTACGTTTCAAATGAAATGCACCACTTAGAAATAATAATGCTATGATTTTGAAATTTTGGGAAAATAATGTTTCAGTACCATATAGAAAACAATGGAAGTTTCAATAAAAAAGAACATGTCATTATGTACTTTGCACCACTGTTAACATCAATTATCAACAATTTTTGTTCATACATTTTAAGAAATCTAGTCGCTTAGTGTCAATTTTTTGTTATTTAACTGACACATTTATTCTGAAAAAATGCCCCCAGCGAGGAAACTTTGCCCAAGTTTCAGATTTTGCTAAGGGTAGAACTATCGGCATGAAAGAAGCAGGTTTGTCATTTGGAGAAATCGGTAGAAGACCTAATCGAAACCACACCACGGTGGCCCGCATTAGGTCTTCTTGGTCTGAAGAAGGCATTCAGCGACCTCGTCCCAGTGGAAGACCACCACGCAGCACTAATGATCGTGAAGAACGACTTCTTAGGCGGATGGCCATAAGACATCGGTTTCAGTCAACAAGGTCTGTTGCGGTGAACTGGACAGGAGCTATTGGTAGTCACCTTTCAATGTCAACAATCTAAAGGAGAAGTAAGTCTTTTGGCTTACATTCGTATCGTCCGTACCGACGACCCCAGTTAACTCATGAGCATAAGACTGCTAAATTGGAATGGTGTCAAGAGCGGCGGGACTGGGGCCTTCAATGGAATAACATCGTCTTCAGCGACGAATCGCGTTTTTCTTTGTGGCGAAACGATGGTCGTGCACAGACAGCAGCACGCACGACACGCACACGACACGCACACGCACACGCACACGCACACGCACACGCACGCACGCACACGCACACGCACACGCACACGCACACGCACACGCACACGCACACGCACACGCACAGCACAGCACACGCACAGCACACACACACACACACGCACACACACCACACACCACACACCACACCACACACACACACACACACACACACACACACACACACACACACACACACACACACAAACACACACACACACACACACACACACACACACACACACACACACACACACACACACACACACACACACACACACACACACACACAACACACCCACACACACACACACACACACACACACAACATCACAATATATATATTATATATATATATATATATATATATATATATATATATACAGGGTGAATCTTATCTAATCGCATAATTAAAGGAGTGTTAGAACTCATCATTCTAAGCAAAAAGTTCATATGTACATGGGTCTGAAATGCTTCGTTTCGAGATACAGGGTGTCAAAGTTGAAAAATAAATCGGGTTTTCTTCAATATCTTTCGACTGTTTCGAAATAATTTCATGAAATTTCGTATGTGGAGGTTTTTTGGGATGACAAATTTAAATTTGTGGTCCGTTTAGTTGTGGTTTCTAGGGGGCGCCAACGGCAACCATTTCGACCCCTTTAAATCGTCGCAATTTTTTTGTGCTACACTGTATACCATTTTGAACTAGAAAAATGGATCTTCCTATCTTTTCTGCTAAAAAAAGGTATATTTTAGTGAAGTCGCTAGGAGCAACCCTTTCCGAGAAAAACGCATTTAAAACTCATGATGCATACACATTTTCAGAGGGTATTCTTTTGACAGGGATTCTTACTTGTTTACTTATGTGTCTGCTCTAGCAACTTCACTTTTTAGCAGAAAAGATTTGAATTTGTCATCCCAAAACCCCATATAAAAATTTCATGAAATTATTTCGAAACAGTCGAAAGATATTGAATAAAACGCGATTTATTGTTTCAACTTTGACACTGTATCTAAACAAAGCATTTCCGGACCCACCTACATATGAACTTTTTGTTCTAGTACTCCTTAATTTTGGGATTATATAAGATTCACCTGTATATATATATATATATATATATATATATATATATATATATATATATATATATATATATATATATATATATTCGTTATTATCAAAGATAGAAGCTAGCAGTTTTTACATCCACGTACTACTTTGTTGGCTTAGATTTCATGGCAACATCGAAAATTTAGTATGTCCTTTTGTTTTAGACTTATAGCCAAACGTCGATATTTATACACTTTTTTCAAGGTGGTATACCTCGTTTAATACTATTATACCGATATATCTCGTCAACGCTACTTATATATTACGAAGTGCCGAATTCAGTGGCGTGCTTAGAATTATTCTAGGCGGTGGGGTTTTTAAGTAATAATATAAACTTGCATTTCTTTAAATGGGAATCGTAGTTGGCTTTGAAACCATTAGCTGCAGCTTTTCAAAAATATAAATATAGATATTCCCGAAAAACATCTTCCAAATATTTTTTCAGCAGGGCGGTGCCCCAGATCATTATGCTTCGGTAGTGAGGAATTAAGTGGAAAACCGTTTCCCAAATAGTTGTATTGCAACATTCGGTTTGGTGTTATGGCCGCTACGATCTCCAGATCGGTCAATACTGGATTTCTTCCTATGAGGTTTTCTGAAGCAATTGCTCACTGCCAAAGCATTATAGGTTGGGGCACCGTTTTGTTGGGAGATGTTTTTCACGATTGTCTGTATTTATATCTCAGAAAAACTATGAAATAACTGCAGCTGATCGTTGCCAAACCAACTATGGCTCCCTTTTAAAAAAATGCAAGTTTATATTATTACTCAAAAACCTCACCTCCTAGAAAAATTCTAAGCACGCCACTAAATTCGGCACTTCACAATATATAAGTGCCGTTGACGGAATATATCAGTATAATAGTATTAAACGAGTATAGGTATCTTTGATAATAACAAAGATATCTTTACAAAACGACTAAAACAACGAAATCGGGACAGTTTCAGAGATAGTTTCTTTGGGTTAAAATAAACCCATTTTGGGATACTTACTTAGTCCACTTCTGCTGCCTTAGAGAGTTATGACTTTTCAAAGATACATTTATTTCACTTTTTTTCGATAGGTGTCGCATTTTTCAAGATATCTTGTTTGAACTTGGTACAGGGGAGGTTTTCGGGTAGAAAAACAGGAATATCTATTTACTTTTAACGTAAAAGTTACAGGGCGCCACCAACACCCTATTCATGTTTCTTGTTTCCGCGGTATTTTTTTGTGGATAAAGATTTTGAAAGACTTGTTAAGATCTCTGAAAGGTGATTTTATCTTCTTTAAAAAAGATGCTCTTATTGTATATCGCTAAATGGCTCTGTTTTAGGGGAAAATGAATTTAAAGTAAACTTGCATATTTATAAATAACTAATGTAATGGGTTTCCGGTGGTGGCAAGTGAAGCTTGCCCTCAACTAAGTCCAACACAAAAATTAAGACTCGTTTGGAAAAAATAAATTTTATTTAAATAAAATTATAAGTTACGGTATTTATTATTCAATGACATTCTTTGATGGGCGGCGGTGGACGGTAGTTCCCTCCAGGGATTGGAAAACCGATTCGGGCGCCACCCAAAGATAGACTACTGTCCAGGCGGCCTTTGGGTCCAGTCCAGAACGTATATGGTTGCCATACGGCTGCGTCGGATTTCCCAGTGTAGGATAAAATTCAGGGTCAGGCTCTATGATAGAAGATGTATCTAAAACGCAATTAAATCGGACGGAAGGAGAATACGGTATACAAAGGTCACAGATCCCTTTGACAAACAAAATTCCTTCACCAGTCATGGATGAAGATGATGGATTACTAATAAATATGAACTCTATTAATTATTCAAACTTCAATGATTACGGTTCAAGCAAAACGGTGGTCCGTGGCAAAGTGTTCCTTGCTACTTATCCTAATTAAATTTAACTAAATTTTGATACTCGTTTACAGAGCAAGTTGAATTCTATTAATTAATCTTTACTAACTACTCTTTACCTCATATCAATTCACAATTTAAATTTTCGTCTATACGTACGCAGTGAGAACGAAAGATAATCATTTTGGCAAAAGCATTTACCTATGTAGAGTACGACATTTAAAAGGGAGGAATGGTTGGAAATTCCATAATTTAAACGATGAGGCGGCAGCGTAACAATTTGTTTTAATTGATATAAAATCAATTACTGAAGTAATATTTCTTTGTGCTAAATTATTCTTTGTGAAATAACAGAACGATTGATATAAAATTCGGCCAGTTTCCATTAACAAAAATACTTATTCTATCTAACGGTTTAATTAGTAACAACTCGAAATCACGCAATTACAGAAATTGTTTACCTAATGACACATCTGTCGGTGTTAGTATTATTTAAATATACAAAATTTTATACAATAGTAAAAGATTACATTATTTTCATTGTAGTTGGAATTCATAGAAAGTATTTCAGGTTTAACTTGACTTATTTATATCGAAACTGTTATTTAACAATGCAATTTTCACTAAATAAATTAACTAATTTTTAAGGACGGTGTTAGTTATTACTTGTCTACATTAATTTAAAACTATCTTAACTAGATTGATCGAATTTTAAAGTATACCTGAATGCTTTGGTTTCTTATCTCTAATATTAATATAAAAGGTTTTGAATGTAATTTTCCATTTAACATGTGAGTTTAAATATAAACTGAATTATCACTTAGTAAGTTTTAATTTCGGAATAACAAAACGAAAACTTGCATTTATATTAACGTTTATTTATGGTACTTGATAAGTTTTAATTTTGAAATAAAGAAAATCTCTATTTGCAACTAACGACAATCTCTTAGATGACTGGTGTTCTTAAAATATCCGCCTTTCGCCCCAATACATCTTTAGTATCTTTTCAAAAAATTTCTTCTTAATGCAAAAAACGATGGATGCAGACTTCTAATTGTACAGGGTGTCCCAACGATAGAGTAAAGTAAGTTTATGCTTAACTAGAATTATTTGTGTAAATATTGTATGGACCATGGGGTAGAGGTAAGAAGTGTGCATTTTTTTAAAATATTGGAAGTTATACAGGGTGTGCCAGAAAAGCAGGACGTGAAAAAGTATGATTTTTTTAAATAGAACACCCCGTATTTGATTTTAGTTTTTAATTCTACGTGTCCATACAAACATATTATGTCATACAAAAGATTGGCTGAAAGTTTTTAGTTCTTGAGATATTCGCGTTTAAAGATTATTATGGTCATTTTCGTGGGGTTGATGAATGGGCAATTGTTCCGTTATTTCACAATAAAAAAAATTGATATTTCGTGTGAAAAATGAGTGATATTATACTAACGTTTAGACCGAGTAGTATTTCTAATTTTCTCAACAGGGTGTTTGTTATAACCATTCAAATTTGAAAATTCTCAAATTAAAAAAATCAGTTTTTTTAATTGCACACCCTATATATTTTTATTTCATTTTATTCGGGATTAAAAATCTATCATTTTGTCAAATATATCCTATATCTATCTTTGATAGTTTTCGAGGAATTTCGATTTTTCTCACTAGCTACGTTACATACGATACTATAACATTATTGTGGATCGTGGTAGCCATGGAAAACAATTGCGACGAAATAAAACAAACCACCTAAGCGAGAATATTAACAGTTTTTATTAATGAGAAACAGTAATTCAATAATTATTCAACATTGCGTCTTAGTAAATGCTCAAATAGACGGCCTTCTTGATGAATACACATATTGAGCCTTTTCTCATGTTCTGTCTCACTTCGGATAACATAAGAGGGGTCACTGTGCGACAAGCTTCGCGAATTCTATTTTTCATGTCCTCCCTTGTTGTAGGTTTAATAATATACTCCCGATCTTTTATGTATCCCCATAGGAAAAAATCCAGTTAAGTTAAATCGCATGACCTGGGTGGCCATAATATAAAGCCATTACGTCCTATCCATTTCTCCGGGTATTGCTGGTTCAAGAATTCCTTACGTCCCGATAAAATGTGGAGGTGCACCATCCTGTTGCAACCACATATTTAGTCGTCCTTCTAAATTGATATCCTCAAGTAACACAGGCAATTCTTCACGTAAGAAATGCAAATAGCTGCGGCCCGTTAATGGATCATCAAAAAATAGGGACCGATAATTTGGTCATTAAGTATACCACACACACATTTAGTGACCAATGATTTTGGTTTTGAACTTCTCGTAGCCAAAATGGATTATCAATGGCGTAATAGTGCATATTATGCCGATTTACAGCCCCATTACTTTTAAACGTCGCCTCATCGGAAAACATTATGGAGCACAAAAGTTGTTATTTAATTGCAGCCGTTGATTAATGATATTGCAGAATTCAATTCGTCTTGCAAAATCCTCTTCTCGCAATTCTTGATGAAGCTCAATGTGATAGGGATGGTACTTATACTTCAGCGTTGTTCGATTCACGTTTGATTTGGAGGTATCACATATCGTCGCTAATGTTCTAGAACTCACTTGGGGATTTTCTTGAATATTTAATAATATTTCAAGTTCTTTTCTTCATTAGCTGCCCTTTTATTAACAACTTTACGTTTGAAGTATTTAACACTACCGCTAGAATCAAATCTATCCATCAAATTTTCCAAGCCAACAGTAGTAGGTATTCGACGTTCAGGATATTTCATTTTGTAGATTCGTTGTGCCAATAAAGGGTTTTTCAGCCTCGCCCAACACGTATATCATATCAATTAATTCATTTGTCGAATAATCCATAATTGATACAAGAATTGATAACAAGTTAAATGCGAAAACGACAAATTTAATATGTGTTTATTTCGACAAGTAGGAAACCTTTGTATCTTAGTAACGCAATTATTATTTTCCATGGCTACCAAGATCCATGCAATGCAATGTTATCGAAAATAAAGTAGCTAGTGTGAAAAATTGAAATTACTCGAAAACTATCAAAGATAGTATAGGATATATTTGACAAAATGATAGATTTTTAATCCCGAATAAAATGAAATAAAAATATATAGGTGTGCAATTAAAAAAACTGATTTTTTAATTTGAGAATTTTCAAATTTGAATGGTTATAACAAACACCCTGTTGAGAAAATTAGAAATACTACTCGGTCTAAACGTTAGTATAGTATCACTCATTTTTCACACGAAATATCAATTTTTTTTATTGTGAAATAACGGAACAATTGCCCATTCATCAACCCCACGAAAATGACCATAATAATCTTTAAACGCGAATATCTCAAGAACTAAAAACTTTCAGCCAATCTTTTGTATGACAAAATATGTTTGTATGGACACGTAGAATTAAAAACTAAAATCAAATACGGGGTATTCTATTTAAAAAAATCATACTTTTTCACGTCCTGCTTTTCTGGCACACCCTGTATAACTTCCAATATTTTAAAAAAAAGCACACTTCTTACCTCTACCCCATGGTCCATACAATATTTACACAAATAATTCTAGTTAAGCATAAACTTACTTTACTCTATCGTTGGGACACCCTGTACTTGCATATGCAACAATTTTTTTGATATACTTCAGCTCTTGTATTAATCACAGCAGCAAAATATACCAAAGCTGTTATGTACCCCCAGAAGAAAAACTCCATTGGATTTAAATCAGGCCAACGAAGATCACTTCCTCTTCCAATCCAACCATGCGGAAATACATTATTTAAGTGACTTTGCACAGCGAGGATAACGGGCAGGGGCGTCCTCTTGAAGAAATCACATCTCACGACGAACGTTGAAAGGAACTTCCTTCAGCAGGTTAAACAAGTTATGCTGAAGGAGGTTCATACTCGCGGCCATTCAGTTTAGCCGGGAGTTCAAAAGGACCCACAAGACGTTCAATATCCCAAATCAAATCTTAATTTTAAATTCGTGTTGAAAATGTCGCTCCCTTGTGGAGTTTGGGTTTTCGTCATACCAGATATGACAACTTATGCTGTTAAATACCCCTCTTCTGGTAACAAAATATTGTTTATAAAAGGTTGATCACGGCTTAAAATCCAGTTAGAAGAATTCGCTCTTACCAAAAAAACATCTGGCAATAAATTTTGGACTGGTGTGTAATAGTACGGGTGTAGCTGCTGTTTATGCAAAACAGTTGATATTTCCCGGCGTGATAACCCAGTATTTGCAGATATTCGTCGAATGCTAATCGACGAATCAATTCCAACTAGATCTAAGCCATCTTCTTCATGTTCGACGGTATGCACTATAGGTCGTCTATAATGCCGGCGAGGACGAAAGTTACCTGATTCTCGAAATCTTGAAAACATCCTTGAAAATAATTTCCTGTCTGGTTGTCTACGATTTGGAAAAAATATTCCGTAACTTCTGGCCGCCGCACGTTCATTGAAATTTTGTTGAGCGTAAATTGCCACCATATAACTCATTTCACTATTTGAGAACAAATTATGCCGCGACATTTTGAAAACGGCAACCTAATACTTAAACAATGAAATACTCAAAGCAATTAACAATAAACAAAACAATGAAACAAATACACTAAAGGTATTTTATGAGAAGTCAAATCAAAATTAGGATTTTGTGCTGGATGAAATATGTACTTTCTGCATAGTTCGCTTTAAGTGCATTTTCCTCTAAAGAGGAACCATTTAGCGATATACAACAACAGTACCTTTTTTAAAGAAAATAAAATGACCGTTCAGAAATGTTAACAGGTTTTCCAAAATCTTTATCTACAAAAAATACAGCGGAAACCAGAAACATGAGTAAGGTATTTGTGGCGCCCTCTATCTCTTACGTTCAAAGTAAATAGATATTCATGTTTGTCTACCTGAAAAACTCCCCTTTACCAAGCTTAGACAAGACATCTCGAAAAATGAGACAGCTATCGAAAAAAAATGAAAACAAGGTGTATCTTTTTAAGAAAGCAGAATGGGACTAAGGTAAGTTGGCTTAAATGGGGTTATTTTAATCCGATTCATAATAAAAAAATTAAATGTAAATTATTACGTGTCAAGACGGGGAAATTTATTTTAGAAAAAGAATCCAGTTGGCTGCTGTCACTTATTAGGTCGTTTCTAATATTGATTTATTTGACTTTACTTAGTAGTTTGAATACAATATTTTACGATTAATTTAACAAAATAATTGTTTTCTGGCCTGTTTAATTGTGCAGTAATAAGAGTTTTAATTAAATCAATAATAGCAATAATGGTTAATTTCACTAATGCTTCATCGAAGGCTGCATTGAATCTGAAACTTTCAAAAAAAGAAGTTTTGGTACCAGCAGAAATTGCGTAGTTTGAACACCAGAATTAGAAGTTGCTGTCCTAAAGATTATTGAAGCGCAACCTGCGACAAGTATCAGGAAAATGGCAGAGAGCACTCGGCACAACTCAATGAAGTCAAAATCAGGAAAAACACGCCATAAAGGCCCACCTGTTACATAAATTTATAACGGAAAAACGTCATGAACTAGAGCTTAAAATGGAAACCATAATTCCATACTTCAATAAAATCTTAAGCTTTGTCTAAAATCCCCAAAGTTGCGATAATCAAACTTAAAATCCATTATATATTTCGATAATCTTCAATGTAAAATTATTGGCTCAAATAACCAAAAAATAACTAGTCAGTACGCCACAACACAAAAATAAACAAAACGCGATAAAATGTTTATAAAGGTCCTATAACTTAATAAACGTCAATATAGGGGCGCAATACCTAAATGCGAAGAATCCACAGCTAAATTCTTAAACAAACAAAGGAACTTGCTTACTTTTTGTCACAAATCGAGTAAAACGATGAATACAGCCGGTAAATGTATTCCTGTAACTCTTCAAAATATTTGCGAATACTCGCAAAACAAACAGTGGCGTGCATATAAGCCAGCTGATCGGTTAAAAATCCGTTTACTCTACAGTTACATTACGTTATATCTTAAAATTTATCTTCAAATTCAAAATAAATAATTATCTATTAAAGAAATCTCTCTCAAATTATTATGTTTGTACTAAAATATGGAAAAGTAATCGAACGTCGTTACTTTTAAATTGCATAAATTTAAAGTTCTCATAAAACTATTCGGTAGCTTGAATGTAAACAAAACTTTTAATCCTTAAATTTCGATCATACGTAAATATTAATAAGGTAGCAGTAAAGGAATTGAGTCACAAAAATATTATACATTGTAGCGAAAATAATACCCAGTTTATTAACACCACTCGTATATTATAATAAAATTACACATGAATATAACCAACAATCAGTTTCTGGATACGAAAGAAAAGAAAAACACTCAATTTCATGTACGTAATGAATAACCGGGATTGGCAAGTTTAGATTCCCAAAATAATCGATTGTATCTTAATTTTACACAATATCAAAATAACTCTTATTAATGCCGATCACAAAAATTTGACAAGTTCGACTATTCGTACATTTATATAGTAAATTCAGAATAAAATAGAAATAACACACCACATGATATAATTAATTCACGGATGGATACAGTTTATAAAACTGAATTGAACAGCTGGGAGCTACTAGTAAAATTTAAACAAAAAAATACAACTAAAGAAAACTGTTCTCCGGAATAAATTCCACGGTACCTAAGACAAATGATCAACGTAACCTGATATATTTTCGCCAACTTATTTTTTTCCTTATTAAAAAGATACCGTAGAACTGGATTTAGGTTATAATACAAATCTTTTGCTAACACCCTTATCGCCGGTCGAGAAGAAGTCTAAAGTAAAACATCTAAGAAAAACTTTACTTTAACATGCAGAAATCCGTCATTATTATATGTTAACATATAATATAGTAATTTACGTTACAGTGTGATGAGTTATAATGCCGCGCGAGTCCGCAGGCCGAGAGCGGCGCGGAATCAACTTTAAATCAACTAAAGTTACATTTTTATACAGCATCTGAATTTTTTGTGATTAAAATTTTGTTAGTTGTACTGTTATCGTACCTTCTACGAATGTATGAATGCAGTATTGCCAACCTAAATTACAAATATAACCAAACATAAGTTACCTATAAATGTATTTTTTGCTAATATTATGAGGCGCAAATTGTACCTGTAATTCGTTTATAAAGTCGTGGTCGTGCTAGATTTAAAGTTTGTGCTTTGCCGTTCTAGATGTTTTTGATGTTCATTACAGGACAGTATCTGTATCACAATCAAGTAATTTGCGAGGTAAGCATTTTGTTTTACCACATCCCAAATCGACTTTCATTCAACGAATTCATAATAAATATTTTACATCGCAATATTCAGTCACGTTACGAAAACCAAAGACGCTAGAAAATAATGCAAGCTATTTTGTTTATCAATTTCTGAAAATTTCCAAGAAGATTCGTTTTTTTCTTATTAAAAGGTTTACATGAGATTTACTGATTTTAATTATATCTAACATTCATCGTTTACAAGAACTATTTACAAACAATTACATATAGTGAATATGTCCTCAGAGGACCACCATCAGTAAACGTTTTCTAGTCATGATGGGAAACTTAGACTTCTAGATAAGTCCTCTGATATACATTTAAAATTAATGAAAACAATAAGAATTTTAGAAGTCTATCTTGGATCTAGCACCATTTTGAACAAACACAAACGTCAAAACAAAAGGGAACGCACACCCAAACGCAAATGTAAACACAAACACAACGAATGTCAATATGAATGCGATCGCAAACACCAAACCCAAACGCAAACGCAAACGCTAACGTAAACCCAAACACGCGCGCAAATGTAAGCGCAAAAACAAACTCAAATTCTAACGCAAACTTAAACGCACACGCACACCTAAACGCAAACGCAAACACAAATGCAATCAGAAACGCAAATGTAAACACAGATGCAAACAAAAGCCCAAACGCGATTGCAAATACCGGTTCAAACCTAAACGCAAACGCAAATGCAAACTCAAACGAAAACGCAAAACCAAACGCAAATGGAAACGAAAATGCTAACGCACACACATATCCAAAGGCAAATGTAAACGCAAATGCAACGCACGTACAAACTCAAACAAGAACCCGAACACGAATGTAAATGCGATCGCAAACACCAACCCAAATACAACAGCAAACGCAAACGCAAACGCAAACGAAAACGCAAACGCAAACGCAAACGCAAACGCAAACGCAAACGCAAACGCAAACGCAAAATGCAAACGCAAACGCAAACGCAAACGCAAACGCAAACGCAAACGCAAATGCAAACGCAAACGCAAACGCAAACGCAAAACGCAAACGCAAACGCAAACGCAAACGCAAACGCAAACGCAAACGCAAACTCAAACGCAAACGCAAACGCAAACACAAACGCAAACGCAAACGCAAACGCCAATGCAAAAGCAAAGACAAACGCAAACGCAAACGTAAACGCACACGCAAATGTAAACGCACACGCAAATGCAAACGAAAATTCTAACGCACCCAAACACACCCAAACGCAAACGCCAAGGCAAATGTAAACGCAAATGCAACGCTCACTCAAACTGAAGCAAAACCGGAACACGAGATAAATGTGATCGCAAACACATACCCAACCAACCCCAATCACTAACGTAATCGTTAGTACTCATGCAAACCTAAATAATATTTATAAAGCTTGAATCAAAATATCTCAATAACTACATGTGCTCAAGGAATTTGAAATAGTTATATTTTTCTCTTCTAACGATGTTGATAATGGTAGTTAATATAAATGAGATAGATGG
>JARFJB010001942.1:3149566-3152066 GCA_036346205.1 Vesta saturnalis
CGCCACACCACCACAAACTGCAGCCGTTAGACGTGAGTTTCATGTATCCGCTCACACTACCACGATAAAGCATTGGAAAAGTGACTTACTAATCACACGGAAGTGTAAACAGTTTTCCAAATCTCACAAATCTTCAATGAGTCTTACACACCTGCACACCACTTAACGCAATTAACGGATTCAAGAAGACAATTTTCCATGACAGATGTTTTCACTGACATTGATTTCGCAGCTGCTGAACACTGAGCAAAACACCTCGGAATGACAAACACGAAAAAATACAATGACAAAATGACGCACCAGCAACTTTACACAATCCTTACAATGAACCCATCGACAAGTGGTTTTAACACTGCACACATCACTCCTAAATGACACAAGAACAACGTAGCTCAAAATCAAGGAAGTCTACAGTAGTTTTGACACACACTGTATAAGACAATTGTTAGACACAGAACCGAAAACAGATTTAAACACAAGAATAACACTGGCAGAAAAAAGTTCCCAAAGAAAAAAATAAAAACAAAATGTGAGAAATACGAATAACAAAAGAAGAAACACAGGACAAAATGACGAGGAAACTTTCGGGGAATCCGAAGTGAAGATGACACAGACACAACACACCTACAGTCTCATTCAAGACACTCACACCACACACACATGACACGGGAATCGACGATAATGCCACACATATTGCCGTGACTATTGTATTGACAATGCCAAGGTGAACAAAGTGCGCAAACAGTTAGTAGATAACTTGTAATGTAATCTTGTTTTGCGTTTTAATGCAGACTTTTTTATATTTTGTCGTTTTTTGATATCTTATTATTAGCTGTTTTATTACACAGCGATTTACGTTTATTTTTAATTAATGTATTCTGGTTTAGCTAAATAAAGTAATTTTGGTTGTCGTTAATTTTGTTTTATTAAAAAAACTCTTAAAATGCATCTAGAACAGGGATCACACCAGGGATCACACACACACATTTTGCCCAACCTATCAGGCTAAACACGGTCCTTTGCAAACATTTACATTACTGCCCTAAAAACACACCTATTATACCAAAAGTTGGTACAATATTTAACACAGTCTACACATTCCAAAAAATATATTTGACACCACTTTGCACAGACATTTCACACATATATATATATATATATATATATATATATATATATATATATATATATATACACACACACACACACACACACACACTCACACACACAGACACACACCACCACACATACACACAACATTCACACACACACACCACAAGTAATCACATCAAAATTATTGACACACACACACACACACACACACACACACACACACACACATACACACACACATCACACACACACACACACACACCACAATACACACACACACACACACACACAATCACACACACCTTATAACACACACACATCAGACACACACACACAACACACACACCACACCACACACACACACACACACTCACACACCACACACACACATCACACACACACATACACACACAGCACACACACACACACACACACACACACCACAAACACACACCTCACACACACACACACACACCATGATTTCCATGACACACCCAAAGATGTTATGACACACACACACACACACCACACACACACACACACCACACATAATATACACACACATCGTTCTGATACACACCACACACCAACACACACACACACACACACACACACACACACACATACACACACACACACACCACACACACACACACACACACACACACACACACACCACACACACACACACACACACACAGTCCAACAGTTTGATCACACACACACACACACACACACACACATTTTGACACACACACACACACACACACCAAATTCACACACACACATTATATCACATCATACATGGCACACACACACACACACACACACCCAAACATACACAACACACACACACACAACAAATTTCCAACACACATACACACACCGATACACACACACACCACACGTTCCATTATATTACGCACACAACCACACACACACACACATAACACACACACACCAAACTTTAGGTGCGTAACGATGGCACACTTTAACACACACACACACACACCACCACACACCAAACCGTTTAATATCACACAATTACATCACCAGCCATCATCTGCGAAATAGTGCCCCAATGCTTAATCCAAACACACAATGAATATCCCACACGGATACATTCATTATATAACACTGCTCTTCACCACTGACTGAAAAACAACAAGACAATGATTTTAGGTGTGCACACACTGGTAACACACATATTTCAACACACACACTGTTATTTAACGAAATAAAAATATACACACACACACACACACATACACACACTTATTTAACACACATGGTCCTACTGATACAAAAGTGAGATAATGATTATATCACACACGCTATTACACCTTTAGAGGTCAATATTAGAACACACATTCACACACTCATTTAC